>WAAG01037982.1:7422-39562 GCA_013390105.1 Tichodroma muraria | reverse complement strand
CCACTGTCAGTGCCACCCATGGCCGTCAATGCCACCCATGGCAATAAGTGTCACCCACCGCCGTCAGTGCCACCCCTGGCCCTCAGTGCCATCCCCCTGGTCATAAGTGCCACCCCCGGCAATCAGTGCCACCCACGGCCGTCAGTGTCACTCACTGCTGTCAGTGCCACCCATGGCCCTCAGCGCCATCCCCCAGTCATCAGTGCCACCCATGGCAATCAGTGCCACCCACCACTGTCAGTGCCACCCACCGCTGTCAGTGCCACTCCCGGCAATCAGTGCCACCCGTGGCAATCAGTGCCACCCACAGCCATCAGTGCCACTCTGGGCCGGCAGTGTCACCTCCTGCCCTTAGTGCCACCCCCAGCCCCAGCCTGTTTTCCAGCACAAATAGTTTGGGGTTCCAGCCTGGTTTTGTGCTTTGGAAATTTGGGAGCAGACTCTCAGCAGCGGCTGGGTCACTGCAGCACATCTTTGGATTTCCAGGAAGGAAATCCCTTTTGTTTTCCTGAAAATCCATCTCAGCACAAAAAACTGTGCACAACATTCCTGGCAAAAGCGTGGAGACCCCTGGGACCCCCAGCAGAGCCGTGGAGCAGTTTTGGGAGGAGGTTGTGGGCTTTGTCAGCTCAGCACTCCCCCGGTTTGGGGGGTCATTTGGGATTCCAGCCCGGTTTTGGGCTTTGGGAGTTTGGGAGCAGCGCTGGGTGCTGAACTATAACCACAGAACAGCTTTGCACTAAAATCCCATTTCTTTCCCTGGAAGTAGGAAGAAATGTCTGTCTCAGTAGAAGGAAATTGTGCAGAGCTTTCCTGACAAAGGCATGGAGACCCTGGGACACCCCATGGATCAGTTTTGGGAGGTGGGCGTGGGTTATCCCAATGCCCTTCCCAGGACTGTCCCCTCTCCCGGGACAGCCCAGCTCCCTGTGCCCCCAAACCGTCCCCCCAACCCCCGGCCCCGCAGCTCACCTATCAACACCTCTTTCCTCTCCAGGATGTTTTTCTGGGGCAGCTGAGCAGCCGAGTTGCCCGAGTCTATCGTGTTGTCCATCAGCCCCGTCTCCACGTTCCTGCCGGGCCCCGGCCCCGCCGGCGGCGTCACCACAGCCATCACCTCGTTCCCGAGGTCGGGACGAGTCGTCTCCTCCTCCTCCCGGATCTCGAAGTCCCCGCTGGGGCCGCTACTGGCCGGGACCTCCAGCTCGTTGTCGGGGACTGTTGTCACCTCCCCTGGCTCCATCTGGGAGAAAGGACAAGATGGAGCAGGGGACAAGGACCAAAGGGTGTGCACAGGGAGGACATCACCGGACCGAGGACAGGGTGGGGGACAAGGGGATCACATTGGGGTGTCCCTTCCCTGTATCACTGAAGTTGTACCGCAGTGACAGCACAACTTGATGGTCACCAGATGGCTGAGGCCACCATGGCTGAGCTGGGCTATCTGTCCCCATCCCAGGAGCTGTTCCCTGTAGTTTCTCCTAGAGAGACCCCATCCCAGACCCTTCACCCTTACAGGGAAGAATTTCTCCCCAGTATCCCATGCCAGACCCTCTCTGCTGGCCTCTGTCCCCAGAGTGCGGGTTGGATGTCACTGCTCGCAGGTGACTCCCTCCTAACAGGAGGTGACACAACACCCATGCCACACCAGCACAGCAAGAGGAAGGTTTGGATGCTGCTGGATGAGCTCCAAGGGTCCCTTCCCCCTCCCTTTCCCCCCTTCCTGCTGCAAGGGCAGGAGCAGGAGGACGGGTCCTTGTCACCCAGGACACAGAGCTGCCACCCAGCCCAGCTCCTTGCTATCCCTGCCCAATTCCCTTGGCAAGGAGGGGATCCCGGCTTCGAGGGCAAATATTGCCTGGGAATATGATCCATCCCACCCCCTCCACCCCATCCCTGATCCATTCCCTGCCTCCTGCACATCCCCTCCGGCCCAAATCCCCAGGACCTTTCCCCTTGTCCCTCGGCGTGTCTGCCGAGCTGGAGCATCCCGGAGCCAAACCCCCCAGGATCCCTCCCTGGCGGGGCAAAGGGCTCCTCCCCCCGCCTCGGTCACAAAGCAGGATTCAGGATGTGCCAGGATTCAGGATGTGCCAGGATTCAGGATGAGCCAGGACTCAGGATGAGCCAGGACTCAGGATGAGCCGGGAGCTGTCTGGGGCGGGGGTGGGAGCCCTCTCCATGTCCCGCTGCCCCGGGGCCAGCGCACGCCTCAGCGCTTCCCACGAGCGAGCGGCCGGGTTCGTGACAGGGATTAATTGAAGGTCAGCGAGAGCCCCGAGCGCTCCGAGCACGCATTTGCAGGCGGAAATGAGGGAGTAGTTTAGACAAATCGCTCCACCTTTCAGTCAAAGCGGCTGCAAAGGGCCCCCGAGGGGCTCTGAATGCGAGATGGAGCTGAAATTCCTGCTCAGGACACCCGACGGGCTGGAAATGCACCATCAAGCTGTAACTGAGGAGAGCTGAGGACTCCCAGCGAGGGCTGGGAGCTGGGGCACGACTCCAAACCCCGAGGAAAGTCGCTGTGTCCCCTTGGGATGCGGCACTGCTGCCCTCCTGCCTGGGGGAGCCGCTCTGGACAAGGCAGTGCTGGGGGCACCAGGACTGGTGGCACATCCGGGGTGCCCCCAGGAGCCTGAACCCCAGCCCGGGCTGAACTCCCCCTTTCTCCTCCTTCCCAGCTCCCCAGACGTTCCACTCTGGAAAAGCCCAGCCTGCCTCGACCTCCCTCAGAGCCAGTGGCCGAGGACGGATGGACAGCAAAGGCCTCCCGTGAGCACCGCTTGGCTTCCCACGGAGCCCAGGAGCCCCGAGCAGGTGAGAAGGGCTCCGGCCTCCTACCTGGGGGGCCTCTGTGGGCGGCAGCGTGGCGGCCGTGGGCGGCAAGGCCGTGCTTCTCTCGGGGAGCTCTGCAGTCCTCGAGGTGCTGGGCTTTGGCAGGGCCCTGGGCTTGGCCGTGCTGGTGGGGACAAGGCGTGACGTGGCCACCTCTGTCGGGGTGCTGGTTTCGGGGACGGGTGTGGTGGGGGTCTCCAGGGTGGTGGCCCGGGTGGTGGCCGCCTTGGTGGCCACGGGGGGCAGGACCCTCCGGATGGTGGTGGGCTTGGCCGTGGCCACGGTGGTGCTGCTTGTGGTCACGGTGGCCTCCGTGGTGGTGGTGGTGGCGGCCGTGGTGCTGGTGGCCGTGGTGCTGGTGGCCGTGGTGCTGGTGGCCGTGGTGGTTGGGGGCTCGCTGGCCGTGGTGCTGGTGGTGGTGGTGGCTTTCCAGCTGGGCACCACCGGTGCCTCCGTGGTCCTGGGGATGAGGAAGGCGCTGGTTGCCTGACCAGGGGTGGTGTCCTGGGGGGTGGGGGACGGCTCCAGGGGCGTTGCCACGGGCTGGGCGCCAGTGACGGGCAGCACGGCCGCTGTGGTGGGCAGCGTCACCAGCGTGTCCGTGGTCAGGCTCACGGCCGTGTCCAGCCCCAGCTCCGGCTCGAAATCTGAGACGGGGGGACAAGACAGAAGAGTGATACGGCTGCTGATGCATTTCCCTGGCATCACCCCCAAAATCCAAAAGCACGGATGGATCTTAGCAGAAACCAAGGGCTGTTCCCATGGGGTGGCCAAAGCCCCGTCTGGGGTCTGTGGAAGGGCCAGTCCTGCCCAGTGGGGCCAAAGGCTGAACTGGGACATGGAGGCACTGGAGACCAACTTCTGTGACAGGTCCCATTGCCCTTGTCTCAGAGGACAACTCCAGTGATGGATAAAGGGCAATTCCCTCCCTCACATCCCCTCTCCAGCCCACCAACCTCACAGGCAGCCAGAGACCCTTCTCCAGAGCCCCCCAGACCCCACACCCAGCCAGGGACCTTCCCAGGAATCCCAGGAACCTGCCAACCATCCAGGGACCCTTCCCAGAAGCCCCCCAGTTACTCACACCCCGAGCCAGAGCCGGAGTAGACGTCGTCCAGCTCATCTTCTCCGAAGGGATCGTCGTCTCCGGAGCCCTCCAGGTCCACGGGCCTCTCGAAGTTCTCATTGCGCCAGCGCTGAGCCTGTGACCAGAGGGACACGTGAGCGGCTCCAGCCCCACCCAGGTGATACCCCAGCCACCCCTCGTGGGAAAAGCCTGCCCAAGGCAGCAGCAGCACAACCAACCTCCAGCTGAACTGCCCAGAATCGCAGTGTTTTCCCCCAAAACAACTCCAACTGAGCTCACATCAACTACAATATTTCCCATGGACAAAAAGCCCTTTTTTTTTTGTGGGAGGGAAGTCCAACAATTCTTTTTGGAAGGCGTAAGAAAAATGCTCAGTTTGGCTCTCCAGCTGGCTGCTGTTCAGCCTGGATGATTTCCCCGTGAGTCCTGGCTCCGGTGTGACAGCAACACCTCATCAGCTGCCACAGCTTGGGAAGCCTCGAGAGGAAACAACACCAGACTTCAAATATTCCCCTGCTTCCCAGAGCTGCGAAAACGCGGGGAGCCCTCGCTAGCAGCGCTCTTAAACATCTTGTTTTGCAGATCAAAGTGTCTCCTGTTGGCGTTGCAAGGAAATGCTTTGACACCTCATTACGAGGCAAACAAGGCGGCTTTGATCTGCGAGATCGCATCAGATGTTTCAAGATGTAACGAGCCAGGTTCGAGCTTCAGTTTCAAATCAAGGCCTTCAAGGGTCCCCGTCGCCTCTCGGAGCATTTTACCTCTCAAAAACAGCTCGGGGTTTCTTTGTTTTCGCTGCAGCTTGGCGCAGGAAGGAGTTTTGAACAGTCAGGTGGAGAAATTTGGGACCTGACTCGTGTTTGACCCCCACATCCCCACTCCCATCAGGAGAGAGAATCCATCAGCTCGGGAAGGGCAGGGGGACTTGAGCTTTTAAGTGTCTGAGCTGTGTCTGGCTGGATCTGCTCCAGCTCTTCCCAGCAGCCCCTGGATGTATCCTGCTGGTCTCCAACATTCCCAAACCTCTGGGAATATTCTGCCTTTGCCCCCTCAGCTGATGCACCATCCTGGATTCCCAGCACCCGCTCACCAGTGGCTCACTGGAATTTGTGATCCAGCAGAATAAATCTGCAGGGATTTGGGAATTGCACATCCCAAAAGTACGAGACAGGTCACCAAAACTGATGGGAAGGCAAGGAAAAATGCCAAGGATTGAGGGGACGCAGGAAGAATCATTGGGAATCACGCTCATTTGCCTTTTGATGTTTTTATACCGAAAGTATCAAAGCTCCCCAAGAAATGAGGAGAGCCCGTTGCTCCCAGCCCATCCCCATTCCCGAGGGTGGGATTCCCCCTGCGTGTCTCTCCTGATGGGAGCCACATGGCCCCAGTCCCTTTGTTCCTCCTGAAACTGGAACCAGATGAGGCCATTCCAGGCTCCGGGCTTGGAGCAGGAAATGGGAACAGGAGCGCCAGCTTGGCACAGCAGCTCCTGTCCATCCAACACCCATCTGTGCATCCATGCATCCATGTATCCATCCCCCATCCCCCATTCATCCATCCATCCATCCATCCATCCATCCATCCATCCCCCTAACCCTAAACCTGATCAACCCCCACCCAGGACCAGCCCAAGCCCCACAAGCCCCCCACAGGCAGTGGGGTGACCAGACCCCACTGGGGGGACCCCACGTGCAGCACAGCCCCATGCCAGCTCCACAAAGGCACACAGACTTGGGAACGATCTCCAGGTGTTCCCGGTGCAGGGCAGGTATTTGGGACACGGCTATTCCCGAAGAACTCCATTCCCAAGGCGCTGATGTAACCCCCTCGCAGCTGCAGCCCCCATGGTTTGAGGTCAGGCTCATGCCATAAATCTTGGGAGCACTCGGGGTTTATTTGGATTTAGTGCTGCTTGGGTCGTTAATGCTCTGCGTGCCCCTGCTGTGCGTGGCCCCCCTCCCCGGGAATGAGGGGCTGCTCCCCCGGGAAAGAGGGGCTACTCCTCCTGGGAATGAGGGGCTGCTCCCCCAGGGAATGAGGGGCTGCTCCCCCCCGGGAATGAGGGGCTGCTCCCCCTGGTCTGTCCGGGATGGAGGGGAGGGAAGGCGCAGTTCGTCAGCGCGGGGAACTACAAATCACTCCAGACAGCAGCTCCCACCTCCCGACCTGGGGCTGCCTCCCAATCCATCACAGCCCCCATTCCAAATCCATCACAGCCCCCATTCCCAATCCATCATAGCCCCCATTCCCAATCCATCTCAGCCCCCTCCACATCCATCTCAGCCCCCAAGCCAAGCCACAGCTGCCTGGATTTGTCCCAAAAAAGAAGCTTCATCCAGACTTTATCCCTGCCCCAGCGGGCTCCGTGCGGTCAGACCGCGGCTGGAGGGAGCCCCGGCTGTGCCGGGTCCGCCCCCGCAGTCCCCAGCTCCCCGGGATGGTGGCAGGCGCTGTCCCCACCCCTCTGCAGGAGGGACGGGGCTGCTGCCCCAGTGAGAAAAGCTCTCCCAGGGCATGGATTCCGTGCCTGCCGAGGGCTGGGGGTGTCACAAGAGCCACGTCCCCACCTGGATCAGTCCCCTCCCGTGGCTGGGATGAGGGACAGGCTCGCAGCGTTCCAGGTGCTCCAAGCAGCCCTCCCCAGGTGCCCAATCAAAAGCTGGGCCAGGCAGAGAATTCCTTGGGGCAGGGAGGAAATCCCAGCGCGCTGCTGGTCCTGGCTCCGGTCCCCCTGTCACCCCCTGCCCCGGTGGCACCAGGATGCCATTTATTAGCCAGCTCCAGCCAGGGGCCAGCAGCTCCCGTCCCTGCAATTCCAACTGCCCAGCTGACGGCTCTTGGCAGGGGCTCCTCGCCCAGCTCAGCTCTGCCTCATTAGGGAAATTAAACCCGGGATCACGGCGGAGCTGCTGGAGCAGCGGGGTGCGGCTGGCTTGGGGGGCTGCCAGGGTAAGGAGTGGGAAGGTTTCAGCCCAGGGAGGTGCTGGCTGCGCCCAGGACTGTCCTGCAGCCAGGGAACTCCTCCTGTCACGTCCCCGTGTCCCATGAGCCGTCACTGGGAGCAGCCCGGGCCAGGACCCGGCTCTGGCACCACCCAGACCCCAAACAACAGCCCCGTTCCCACTCCCCAGGGTCCCCAAAGGTCACGGCTCTGCTGCTATAAAAACAAGCCCTGATGAAGAGCAGACTCCAGGGCAGGGCCAGAAAGTCACATTTCACTGAACGCTCCCTCATTGTGCTCTAAATGACCCCAAATAAGCGCCAGACACAAAGGGTTTGGAGCTCAGCAGTGACGCGGCCACTACATCGAGCTCGGCTAAGAAGCACATCCCCCACCCCATTCCAGAGGATCCTTTTCCACCTGAAAAGGGGGATCGGCAGGTGATGATTCCCACCCGGACACTCCCTGCCCCCTTCCATGCCCCCAGCTTGGCTGGACTGGCAGGGAACGGCAGCCAAGGGGCCCCAGCAGCACAAACCCCACCCAAATCCCACACTGAGAGCCTTGGAAAGCCAGGGAGGGCCCGGACCCCTTGGCCTGGCAGCAGCCGAGCTGGGCGAGGGGATCAGGGAGGCTCCACTGGCCGTGTCACCCACCCAGCACGGACAGGGACACCCCCTCCCTCTTCTCTCCCCTTGTCAGTGTGGGTGATGCCATTTTACAGGTGGAAAATGAAAAACGGGGGTAAAGGGTCTCACTCAGCCCCCCAGGAGCGGATCTCCAGGGGATTCGAGGGCTAAAATAATTCAGGGCACCTCAGAGGAAGGGAAAGAAGAAAATTCAGAGGAAGGGACCCTCCTGTCACCTTCCTGGTACAAGGATGGTCCTGCAGACCCCTCTGCAGCTCTGACACGTCCTGGAGGACAGGGACCGCCTGGTTTGGAGCTTCCTAAATTCCCTGTACATCCCTCCTTCCCCAGGCAGGGAGGACCAGGGCATTTTATTATTTAGGGCATTTCCACTCCATGGAAGGGCTCTTGCGGAGAGAGAGGATTTGGGGGATTAAAAGACGTGAAACCGAGGCACAGAAGGGGCCCTCCTGCCGCCTCCATGTGTGGCACAAGGATGTTCCTACAGACCCCTCTTCATCTCTGAACGCATCCTGGGGGACAGGGACCGCCTGGTTTGGAGCTTCCTAAATTCCCTGCACATCCCTCCTTCCCCAGGCAGAGCGTTTTATTATTTTGGGCATTTCCACTCCGTGGAATTTAAAACTCCCCAAACCTGCCCCAAAACTGAACCCAAAAGGCGCTGCTGTGGTAAAAGCTCTCAGTGCCCGAGTGTTTCGCCTCGGCGGGAGGGAAACCTGGGAAATCAATCCATCTTCAAGCACCGGGAGAGGCCGGGGAACCTCCCTGGGATGCTCTCAGGCCCTGCTGCGCCGGTCGCCATCGCCACGGCAACAGTCGCCATGGCAACGCCTCCTCCATGGCGACGCATCCCGCTGGAGCCATGGGTGGTGTCCTCCAGCTTAAATCCAGGGATGGAGGCTCCTTCCCGGGGTGGGGGCAGTGAAATGGGGTCATGGGGTGGGATAAGGGGGGGACAGGGGGAGAGGAGGCACCTCCAGCTCCTGGGGGAGCTCTCCAGGCAGGGGGAGAACCCTGATTTAATTCCAGGCATCCATCCATGGATTTTGAGGAAGGTGGGAGCAGCACCCGCAGCTGCAGCAGCCCTGACTGGGGGGAGCTGCTCCGGGTGGGAGGTGACAGGGACACCCCAGCCCGTGGGTGTTCCCAGCCCTCCTGGCTGCAGGCAGAAACTCAGGAGTTTTTCCTTGAGGGAATCAGAAAGAAAATCAGGATCTGGCTCTGGAATGTGGTGGTTCCTGAGGAGCTGGGACCCAGGTTTGGGTTGTGGCTGGAGCTCTGGCTGAGGGGACAAATCCAGGTGGCCAAGTCCTTTCCTAGCCAGCTTCACTGGCAGCACCCACGAGCAACTCCAGAGCCATCAATCCCAGGAAAACACGGAATTCCAAGGAGCCCAGTCCAGGTCCAGCCAGGCATCCTGAAGAGCCCACTCATCCCACAGCCCCTGGGACCACAAGTGGTTGGAGATGAGGAGGTTCCTGCTGCAAGAAGACCTGGAAGGGAGAGCTGGGGATGGAGCTGATTTTATTCCCTGACAGGAATATCTGTATCCATGCAGCAGCCTCTGGAATATTTGGGATGTGGCCTGGGGCCAAGGCAGGGAAAAGGGAGCATCAGCAGTGACACAGGGAAGCAGCCGGGTCCACATCCCGAAAGGGAAAGAGGGAAAGGAAGATGGAATCAGGGTGAAAGCACCTGGAGAACAGGACAGGGCTGTGCAGGTGACACAAGGATCCATTTCCCACCCCATGAATTCCCATCCCTTGGTGCCACATCCAGGTTCTTGTCTCTGCATCCCATTCCTGCTCATCCCCCTTCCAAAATGAACAGCGAAACCAAAAAACCAGAATCACCGCGCTTGTTTGGATTCCAGCCCCAGAGACAGCGCTGGGAAGCCCAAATCCAGAGAAATTCTGGGAAGCCCAAATCCCATTCCAGCAGCTCCAAGTGCCATGGGGGCAGAGGGACAGGATGAGGTGGAATGAGAGTGGCCCTGCCAGGATGGAGCCGACGGATCAGCAGCATCCCAGGCTGTTCCTCCTGGGGAAATGGTGGATCTGGGCGCATTGGAAAGCTTGGAATGACACAGCCAGGGGCAGGAATCCATCAGGATCTGGAAGATTCTTTCTCCTGGAAAACACTTCTACACTGAGAATGTATCACGGGGGAAGTGTTGATTCTTTGAATATTTTCCATGGGATATTTTCAATTAATCACCCCTCAAAAGCCTTTTTCTGGTGTTCCATACCAAAATCCTCAATAACTCATCCCAGCAAGTGATTTAGGGACACTATAAACAGCTGGAATAATGCGAGCTCGCACAAAAAGCTGGAATGAAAACATCACTTCTGAAGCTTTAAAGACTCCACGATTCTTCTCCCACTCCAAAACATAGCTAGATTTCCACCCCCCAATCCAAGGCCAGGAGCTAAAAATAAATCTGTTGGAAAGCTGCTCCGGGCAGGAACCTGGGAACAGACCACCATGGGATCGAGGACCACCAGAGCTGCTCGGGATAGGAATTCCCAAGGCAGAGCCCAGGAGGATGGGCTGGAATTTGGGATAAGGGGTGTTGGAAAAGGGGGTTGGATGCTCATCCCCGTGGAGATCCCACTCCCAAGATGTGACACGAGCTCAGCCAGCACCAGCCCCTTCTTTTGTGTCCCTTCATTGTCCCTCGGATTAATTAAGCCCACAATTAAGAGCTGCCCAGAGCCCAGCGCGTGTGGATTTAATTGGCCGCTCATTTCCTGCAAGGAAAATAATCATTAACGTTGGTGGAGGAGCTGCAATTATTCCGGATTTGTATGGATTCTCCAGTGCCAATGAGAGGAGCCAGGCACATCCCAAAAATGGACATGGATGCTCCCAAGTTTCATCATCCCTCAGGGAAGACAACGAAACTCCGGGTCCAAGTACTCTGGATCACGCTCGGCTCTTCAAACTCCATCTCTTCCTCCTCCTCCCTGGGACTGCCCATGCCCACTGTCAATTTTTATCCCAATTCTTCCATGGATCAGTGCCAGATCCCACTCCACAATAAATATCCCGGAGTCAGGGCTGGCGGGAAAAATCAGGAATTCCCCGATGTAAATCGTATCCAACCCCTCACCTCCGGCACGCTCCACTCTTCACCTCCAGGAAAAGGCAGGAGGAAAAAACACAAACCCACAAACAAAATCCTCCTCTCCTGCTGCCGGCAAAACACGGGATGAGGAGGCCCAGCCAACCCCAGGGAGTCGGGCTGGGATGGAATCAGGGAACTGAGGGATTTCCTGGGATTCCCTGGGGTGGCAGATCCCTGAGAAGCCCAGGGATGCTGTGTTTGGCTCCAAATGTGTCCCCTCATCCCAGGGCCATGGGTTTGGGGGAGCCCGGGCTGGAACGAGGCTGATGGTGGATGTGGGAAGGGAGCAGGGGGATCCCCCAATCCTGAGGGGGCTGGAAGAGGGAACAGCCAAGGCAGAGGGGGGGTCTGCAGATCCCCCTCCGCACCCAAACACCCCAAATTTGTGGTGTCCTCCACAGGGTGATCATCCCGCTAATCCATGGGGACAGTGGATGGGGATGGGGCAAATCCGGCTGGATCTCAGGGAGGGATGGGCGGAGTTTGGGATGCGGCACCAGCACCCCCAGCTCTGCCCCTCCGGCTCCCTGCTTTCCCTCACCAGGACACCCCAAACCCGCAGCCTCCTCCATCCTGCTCCGGAGAGCACCCCGTAACCCATGGGAGATAGGCATGGGCAATTCCAGCGGGATCCCAGGCCGGGATGGGGCAGAGACACCCTCAGCTCTGCCCCCCCCCCCACAGCTGACCAGGACACCCCAAACCCGCAGCGTCCTCCACCCTCCTCCCGAGAGCATCCCGCTAATCCATGGGGGCGATGGATGGGATGGGGCAAATCCAGCTGGATCCCAGGCAGGGATGGGCAGAGTTTGGGATGGGGCCCAGCACTGGCGCTGCTCTACTGGCCCGGCCCGCCCCTTCCCGCCCCGAGGATTCCCAGCCCCAGGTTCATTAATTCTGATGGGATTGCTCATTACCAGGGTGATGCAGCCGATCCCAGAAAATCCAGCCCAGCCCTCAGGCTGCCCCCAGATCACCTTCCATGGGCACTCCCGGTGCTTCCAACCCCCGGCTCTGTCCATTCCTGCCCCTGTTCCATCCATCCCTGCCCCTGTTCCATCCATCCCTGCCCTATTCCATCCATTCCTGCCCCTATTCCATCCATTCCTGCCCTGTTCCATCCATCCCTGCCCTGTTCCATCCATCCCTGCCCCTGTTCCATCCATTCCTGCCCTGTTCCATCCATCCCTGCCCCTGTTCCATCCATCCCTGCCCTGTTCCATCCATCCCTGCCCCTGTTCCATCCATTCCTGCCCTATTCCATCCATTCCTGCCCCTGTTCCATCCATCCCTGCCCCTGTTCCATCCATCCCTGCCCTGTTCCATCCGTTCTTTCCTTCCCGGCTCTTGAGCCACCATCCCAGCCGGATTTCCCTCCCTCCTCATTAGGGAATTGTTTTAATTTGCTCTGCTCCATAATCCTATTGCAGCTGGACGTGCAGAACTGTCCTGGGCTTTTCTCACCTTCCACCACGGCTCATTCCAGAGCTCCCTCAGCTCGCCACCACTCCGCTTCCCAAACAGCTCCAAAATAGGGATTTTTTATGGATATCCATTTATTTCCTGCCCTTCCCGGGCTCTTGGCACAGGGATGGGCGCTGCTGTTAAATGCCGGCGGCTCCAGGGTGGTGCTGATCGGCATTTAGGGATTCCCACATTCCCTCTTTTCCTTCCAGCTCCTCCAGGAGGGCTCATCCCAGCCCGCCGAGGGATTCCACTCCCGTGCTCCCAACCCAGGCCATGGAGAGGGAGTTTGGCCGAGAAAAACGGGTTTTGACGGTTTTTGTAATTGCATTTTTTGGAATTCAGAGCTCAGAGGGAGCGCATGCGCCCAGCGGGGATAAGAAATCACCGCGTGCCTCAGTTTACCTGCCTGCAAAAGAGCCGCAAATAATCCGGGAACAGGGAGGGCCCCTCCCCCACCCCGGGGGTGCTGGGGACACTTTTTCCTAGAGACATCCACGTCTCACCCACGTTTCCCTGTTTTCCCTTTCCCCCAGATATTCCTGGGATTGGATATGCACCTGCTTCCTTCTTTTGATGTTTGGGGGGGTTTATCCCAATTCTCCCTTTACTTTTAATGTTTATTTTACATTTTTCATCCCCTCAGTTCCAGGCTCCAGAGCCTCTTGGCTCTTCAGCCAAGAGACAGAGGAAAAAAGTTCATTCCTAGCTCTTTTGAGCGGGAAGAAAACCCCAGAAATTTGTACTTAAAAGCCTCAAAACCAGAAACAAAAAAAAAAAAACCAAAATTCCAGAGCTTGTCACCCATGCCTGAGGAGCTCCATGGGAAGTTTTGCACTCCCAGAAAAATAAAATAAAATTATCTTCCCATAAAAAAGAACCTGAGGAGGAGCTGTGGGGAAGATCTTGCTGGGGAGCAGCCTCCTCTCTCCTAATTAATCCCAAAATTATCCCTGAGAGGATTTTTCTGGGGATCTGAATGAATTATTCCCATTTTCAGGACATTTTCATGCACCCGCCCCTGCCCGTTGCCCAGCACAGAAAGGTGAAAAATCAACATTTTGCCCTCCTGAGGGTTTTTCCCCATCCCCGAGGCACGGCTGGTCCCTCGGGGCGATCCCTGGAATTCCAGCCTCCCAAACCCAGCAGCACGAGCCCTGCTGGGATCCGGGAGGGGTTTGGTGCCAGCTGGAGCTCCCGGGAGCACCCAAATCTCCCAGCAGATGGTTGGGCTGATTACACAGCGGGGTCACGCCAGGGCGCCCGGCGCTTCCAGCGGCTCCGAGGGACAACAGGAAATGTTCCCTCTCCCAGCCTCGCATCGCCACGGAGCCTTTTCCCCTTTTCCGCCACTTCTCGCCCATTTTCCGTCACTTTGTGCCCTTTTCCACCATTTTTTTCCACATTTCGACCACTTTTTCCCACATTTCCCACTGTTTTCCCCCTCCTTTTCCACCCCACCATTTTTTCCCATTTCCCACCACTTTTGGCCCATTTTCCACCACTTCTTGCTGATTTTCTGGGGGTTGTTTTTGCCCCTCTTCTACCACTTCTTATCCCTTTCCACCACTTTTTGCCCCTTTCCACCACTTTCTGTCCCTTCTCCCCCCTTTCCCACCATTTTTTGCCTCCTTTCCACCATGTTTTGTCATTTTCCACCACATTTTTTCCCTTTCCATTTTTTCCCTTTTCTGCCCCATTTCTTCCCACATTTCGACCTCTTTTTGCCCCTTTTCCATCACCATTTTCCTCCTCCTTTTCCACCACTTTTTGACTCTTTTCTGCCATTTTTCCCATTTCCCACCACTTTTGGCCCATCTCCTACAAGTTTTTGCCCCTTTCCCACCATTTTTTCCTGTTTTCCACCCTTTTTGCCAACAGGACCCCATTTTTTCCATCCAAAAGCCAAGGAAACACCAATCTCCAGGAGTTCCATGGAAAAATCCCTTCTCCAGGCTCAGTTTTTCCTTCCAAGCCCAGCATCAGGAAAAAGGGGAAGGAAAACATTGGGAAGGAGCTTTGTTTTGCCCATTTCCACCATTTTTTGCCCATTTTCCACCCTTTTTGCCAACAAAAGGATCACGTTTTTTCCATCCAACAGCCAAGGAAACACCAATCCCCAGGAGTTCCATGGAAAAATCCTTTCTCCGGGCTCAGTTTTCCCTTCCAAGCCCAGCAGCAGGAAAAAGGGAAGGAAAACTCGGAGCAGGGCTGGATTGATGCCTCGGACAGTGGCGCCCTTGTTCTCCACTGGGTCGGGGGAAACCCAATCCCGCTCCCTCCCCGCTTGGAATTCCCGAGTTCTCCGCGTTCCAGCGGCACAAAATTCCTTTAATCCACATTTTCCAGCTGCAAAATCCACCCTCCAGAGGTGCCCAGGAGCTGGTCGGCGCTTCCCACTCCCCCCGGCGCTCAAATTAAGGGAAAAAATGGAATTTCCTCTTTCTGCTCAGTGCACAAAGAGCCCTAAACCCAGATTTATCTGCCCCGAGCTGGAATTGTTCAGCTGGAAAGGGAATCAGCTGTCGTGTTGTGGCCCCGCCTCGCCTTCAGCACAAAAACTGGAGGTAAATGCAAATAAAAATGAAATTTAAAAGCAAACAAACCAAAACTCAGAAACAAATGAACAAAAAAACCCCACCAAAATCAACCAAATAATGAAAAACAAAAATCCTCCCACAAAACAAACAACAAAAAAAAAACCACAAGAAAAACCCCCAAAGCAACAAAAAAACCTCAAAAGCCGCACAAAAGACCAAAAACCCCCTACAAAAAACCTAAAAGGAAACCACAAAAAAAGACCCAAAAAGCAAAATTAAAAAAAAATCACAACCCCCCCCAAAAACAACAATAAAAAAACCCACTAAAATACCCTAAAAAATCCCAGCCACATCTTCATCCATATTTTCCCATCCTTTTCCCTTTTTTTTCCTTAAATTTAATTTCAGAGAAGTGAGAATCTCTTTTTCCACCACTTTTTCCCCCTTTTCCACCGCTTCTTGTCCCTTTTCACCACCTTTTGTCCCTTCTCACCACTTTTTCTCCCTTTTCCACCACTTTTTGCCCATTTCCACTACTTTTGTCCCTTTTCCACCATTTTTTGCCTCCTTTCCACCATATTTTGCCATTTTCCACTGCGTTTTTCCCCTTTCCCCCCACTTTTTTCCCCTTTTCCCACCATTTTTTGCCTCCTTTCCACCATATTTTGCCATTTTCCACCGCGTTTTTCCCCTTTCCCCCCACTTTTTTCCCCTTTTCCCACCATTTTTTGCCACCAGCAGCCCGTTTGTTCTGCTATTTCTCGCAGCCCCCAGCCCCGGGGTCACTCCCAAGGGATCCCGCCTGGAAAAGCTCAGGTTTCCAGCTGAAAGGAAAAGTCTGGGATCAGCTCCAAGCCCTGACCTGAGCCTGGCCCAGCTCCGGTTTCCGATCCCGGCCCTGCTGGGCTCGGCTTACCCAGGAAATAAAAGAGCTGGAGGTTCCCAATCCCAGAAATGAGGGCAGGACAATCCCAGGGCGTGATCCCGCTGTTCCTGGACGGGGAATGGGGACCGGGAGGATTTTGGGATGAGGTGGGAAGTGTTTCCAGGTTTTCTGTTGGTGTCGGGGATGGTGGCGGCGCTGGAAGGATTTCATCAAATATTTATGGAGCTCTCCGAGTTTGCTGCTGCCAGGGGGTTAAAAAAACCAAACAACCACAAAATAACCTGGCAAAACCCTAAAAAACGTGAACAAACAAACAAACAAAACAAAACAAAACTAAACTAAACTAAACAAAAAAAACCCCAACAAAATAAAAAAAAAAAAAAACAGAAAAAAACCTGAAAACAAAAACCCACCCAAACCCATCAAAAACAAAATAAAACCACAAAAAAATACAAAAACCACAAAACCAAACCAAACAAAATGAAACCACCCAAAACCACCCAAAACCAAATTACAAAAAACAAAACTCAAAACAAAAACCCACACAAAACCACCAAAAACACACCAAAACAAAAATAAACCCACAAAAAAACCACAAAAACCCCACAAAAAAACACAAAACAAGCAAAAAACCCAAAGAAAAACAAAAAACCCACCCCTAAAGCAAAACCAAATTAAAAAAACCCACAAAAAATACCAAACAAAAAAATCTCAAAACAAAACCACACCTAGACCCAGCAAAAAACCCACCAAAACCAAAATAAAACCACAACCCCCAAAAAACCCACAAAAAATCTGCAAAAAACCCACAAAACAAACAAAAACCAAAACAAAACACCTCAAAAAACAAAAAAAATCAAACCAAAAACCCACTGAAAACCACCAAAAAAAATCCACCAAAACCACCAAAAGCAAAATGAAACCACAACCCCCTCAAAAAACCCCACAAAAAAATCCACGAAAAACCACAAAACAGACAAACCAACCCCGCAAAACCAAAACAACAAAAAGAACCACAAAAATCGCTCCCACAAATAAATAAAATCTAAAAACTACACCCAAAAATCCAAAACCCGTCCCAAAACCCCTCAAAGGAAGCGCTGAAGCGCTCCCAGGGCAGTGGAGCGAGAGGAGCTGCTCCCATCGCTCCTTCCCAAGAATTCCATGGATACACGGGATGGTGCCGTCTCCACGCCTGGCAGAGGGAGGAAAACTGGGAAAGGTCTCGCAGTGCCAGCCCCAAGGCTTTGGGGGATCCATCCCAGGGATCCATCGGCTCCTTCCCTGCTCCTGGTGATCCGCCAGGCCCTGATCCCTCCTTCCCTTCTCCTCCACACGGAATTCTGCCCTGGGCTCAGCTTTGCCAGGGGAGGGGCCGGGCTGGAATTCCCAGAGAAGCCGTGGCTGGATCCCTGGAATCCAGGGATTCATCCAGAGCTCAAGGATGGGTTTGGAGGCCTGGGAGAGTGGGAGGTGTCCCAGCGTGGAATGGGATGAGCTTTAACCATCCCAACCCAAACGATCCCGGAATTCTGTGACTCCGTGGAGTGAAGCAGCAGGAGGGCAGAGCTGGGAGCTGAGCTGGTGCTCGGGAAGGCTCGGAAGGGAAATGCCCCCGACATTCCTGGCTCCCTCCATCTCCCCCATCCCAAAGGACTGGTGATGGAAGGGATAAAACTCCACTTGTGGAAGGGAAAGACGTCCCCCTGTGCTGGACAGGGAGAGGGAAACTGAGGCAGAGCGGGGAATCCCGGCAGTGACAAATTCCAGCATTTTCCCTCTAAACAAAGGCAGCCTTTGCTCGCTCCAGCTTCCCAAGCTGGATTGGTGGGATGGACACAGGGCATGGGGTCCAAGGCCTTGGCCCACCACGTTTCCATCATTCCTTGGTCAAATCCCTGTGTTTTTCCCGCTGGAAATGCGGGATTTCTGAAAAAAAGAAAAGGGATTTCTGCCCCTTTCACTTTTCCAAGAGCCCAGGGCAGCGCTGCGCCCCCAGCAGGGCAGCCAGGCTCTAGGAGGGGAAATATTCCCAGTTTCCCAGCGTTTCCCACGGAAAGGTGATCTCCAGGGGCTGGAGGCAGCGGTCAGAGGGGCTGATGTCCCTTCCCCAGGGATGAATGAATCCTGGGAATGGCTCAAGGCCACAGAACTGAGCCTGGGCACCCCACAGGGTCCTGGAGCAGGATCTGACCCAGGGGCAGCGCCGGGCAGGATTGGGAGCATCCCTGACATCCAGAGGGGGAAAAGAGCCCAAAAAGCACCTGGGCAGCATTTACCGGGAGCCTGGAATAATCCGGGAGAGGATCCAGCTGTCCTCACGCACCCTCTCTGGAGGGGTGACAAAAGGCCAGGTTTGGGGTGTCTGGGGGTGTCGGGGCCGTGACTGAGCCAGAGCTCTGCCAAGCACCACACACGAGGCTCCCAGAAAAACGAATAAAAAAAAAAATAAAAGAGGAGAAAACCACCAGAGAAAGGGGGAAAAAAAAAGCTTTCAGCTCACCAGTTGGTTTTCTTTTCTTTTTTTCTCATTTTCAGATCTAAAATTGATTAAAATAAACCCAGGGATCTGACTGAGCTGTTGCTATTTAGGACCCAAATAAGGACTGGTGAGCCCAAAAGCTGATCTGCTTTGGAGCTTTTTTTCCCCAACTGTATCAGTTGCTCTAATAAAAGATCCGGCCTCTCCCTGGCAGCCTCCTCAAATCCTCCGGCTGCCACAATTCCGCACGGAAAAACCACCAGCGTGGATTTCTGCTCAGCAGAGGAGCAGTGAGGTCCCAGCTCACCCAGCCGCTGCTTCGTTTGACAAAGAAAATCAGTAAAAAGCGAGAATTTACCTTAAAAAATCTGCCTCTTTCTCCTGGGTTGTTCGCGGGGCTGGTGGTGGTTTCCCCTAAAATATTCCCACGAGTCGTGGGAGCGCACCCAGCACCAGGAATGATGGTGGAAAAGCTGTGGGATGTGGTTTGTGAGCAAAGGGAGCAGCCTTGGCTGAAGGGGCTGCTGGGCTGTGCCTGGGCCACCTTGGCCGTTTTCTGGCCTGTGGGAACGCGGGGTATCCAGGGAAGCTGATCCGTGCTGAGCAACGTTTTTGGGTTGCTCAGACAGGGATTCATGGAATCACAGAACATCCTCAGCTGGGAGGAACCCCCAAGGATCATTCAGTCCAATCCTGCCCCTGCACAGACACCCCAAAATCCCGCCTTGTGCTCTCCCGGGAGCGGTGTCCGAACGCTCCCGGAGCTCTGGCAGCCTCGGGAATGTCACCATTCCCTGGGGAGCCTGTTGCTCCCTGGAGAAGGGACCTGGTCCCACAGCTCAGCCCTCCCTGAGCGCCCAGTCCCCAAATTCCAGGCGGAAAACACAGACGGGGACAGGCTGGGAGGGACCTGGAGGTGCCCGGTCCCACCCGTCCTGCGGACATCCGCCGGGACTGTGCCCCTGCAGCTCCTGGACCTCCCCAGGGCTCTGTCACCCCACCGGCTCAGAGCCCTTCCTCACGCTCAGGGGATGCTCCAGCAATCCAGGCTCTCGAAATCCCGGGTATTTTTCTCCTGCTGGTGGCACTTCCAGGCCCGGCAGCCGGGCTGGCCCCGCTCCGCACGCACCGCCGGCGGGGTTTGGCCCCGGCCAGGCTGGGCCGTGCTCCCGTGGCCAGTTCAGCGAGGGACAGGGCGAGGATTAGGGATGTGCCAGGGAGGGATTACCCGGAGCCCTGCCCAGCTCCCGGCAGATCGGGGGGAGGGCAGCAAACATTGGGGCTCCGCGTTCCATGGATTTTTAGGGTGTAATACAACAGGATTTACCTGGGGAAGCTGAAATGCTGAAATTCCCCGCGGGAGAGGCACGGGAAACCTCGGGGCTCTGCCTTTGGTGGATTTTTAGGGTGTAGTAAAACCTGGGGAGGCTGAAATGCTGGAATTCCCGTGGGATGAGCACATGCAGGGGTGGGAAGGAGGGAGATTTTCTGGAAGGGGGGAGCAATCCCAGTCTGACCAACGGGACAGAAATTCCTGTTTTCCCTTGGAATTTCTAACCCTCGGCGCCACCCCTTTGTCACCCAGGGGGAAACTGAGTCACGGAGCCATTGCCGGCGGGGCCCTGTCGCCTCCGCACCAGGAATCACCTCTGGAAGGAGCGGGAATCTCCTCTGCTCTTCCCTACAAACAGCAGCACCCCAAAACCTCCAAAAGCTCCCGGCCGCACCCGGAGCTCGTGCTCCCCTCCTGCCCACTTCCCAAAAGGCACAATCCACGTGTCTGCGGATAAATCCCCGTTTTTAGCAGCTCCTATCGCGGACCTCTGGGACCCGTGGCATTCCCGGATTTCGGGGGGTGCATCCGTCCCAGGATGGGGAACACAGGCAGGACAACCCCCAGGGCACCGAGCTGCCCCTTCTGGGGGTGGAGGGGAGGCTGCGCCCGGCACCCACCTCAAAGTGCCCAAAATAAAGAGCTTTTTTTGTCCCCTACGATCACCGACAATTATCCCAAATAAAGGGTTTTACACGCTGGGCTGTGCTCAAAACGCGGATTTGGGCTCCAAACCAAACCCCAGCCCTGGAGTGGGAATGCTGGAAAAGGGCTGATGGTGCTGCTCTGCCCGGCCCCAAAACCCCGCCGGACCTGGCTGCAGAAACAGGGAACAGCCTCAGTGTCCTCACATCCCACCCGGGGTGGTGCTCCCTGTCCGCACAACGTCCATGGGGTGGTGACCTGGAATCCTCCAGGAACACCCTTCAGCAAAATCCTTCAGGAAAACCCTGTGGGAAAACCCTACATGAAAACCCTGCTGGAAAACCCTACAGGAAAACCCTCCCGGAAAATCCTCTAGGAAAACTCTGCAGGAAAACTCTACAGGAAAATCCTCCAGGAAAACTCTACAGGAAAATCCTCCCTGGATGCCAGGAGTGAGGTGGGGCAGGGACCTCAAGGCTTTCAATGCCCCGACCCCCCTCACGTGCACAGAATTCCCCCCACCCCAAAAATTCTCCAGCGCCATCCATCAGCAGCCCCAAAAAACCGGAATGTTCCGAGTGGGCAAAAGCCACCTTGTCCCCCAGGGTGACACCGCTGTCACCCAGGACACCCCAGCCTCCAGTGGCCACCCCCCCACGGCTCAATTCCCCACCCCCAGGTGCCAGCAGCTCCCTCTGTCCATCCTGTCCCCTGTCCCCCTGTCCCCCTGCCCCTCCTGTCCCCCTGCCCCTCCTGTCCCCCTGTCCCTCTGTCCCTTCGTCCCCCCGGTTTATCCCCCTAAGCCGATTGCGGCGCCGGCGCTGCCCGCGCTGCCCCTCCGGTGAGCGCCGGCTCCAGGTGAGGCCGGAGCCGCTCCAGGGATTACAGGGAATTATGGCACCGCTCAGACGGGTGACAGCAGCCGCACGGAGCCACCGGGAGCCGAGGTGGCACCAGGGGGAGGTGTCCAGCCAAGAAACTCTTCCCCGGGGATCCCAGCCGAGTGCAGGGGCAGGACCCCTGTTCCAGGGAATGGCTTCCCACTCCCCGAGGGCACGGCTGGGTGGGATATCGGGATTTAGGAATTGTTCCCTGGGAGGGTGGGCAGGGGCTGGGCTGGAATTGCCAGAGTAGCTGGGGCTGCCCCTGGATCCCTGGCAGTGCCCAAGGCCAGGCTGGAGCAGCCTGGGACAGTGGGAGGTGTCGGGATTGGAACGGGATGATCCCTAAATTCCCTTCCCACCAGAGCCATCCTGAGATCCTTCATCTTAATCTCAACCATGACAAGGTGGATCTGGCCCAAACCTTCCCAAAACACGGGTGGGAGCTGGCTCCAAACTCAGCCCCTGAAGCTGCAAGGCACCCCTGCCACCCCAGCGACCCCAAAACAAGGACTGTCCCCCAAGCCAGTCCCTCTGGGGACACGGGGAGGCTCTGAGGGGATTCTCCCTGGGGGCTGAAGCCCTCACTGGGACATTCCCCCATGGATTCAGCTCCCACTGCAGGATCCCGGGCTCCCGGGGCTGAGCAGGAGCTGCTCCTGCAGGGCCCAGATGGCTCCGGGGATCCTAATCCCGAGGAGGGGCCGGAGCCTCGGGCAGGCAGCTGGGGAGGGGGAAAGCCACAGGGGAGGAGTGTCCCAAACCAGGGGACAGAAACCTGGAGATTTCCAGGGGGATGGGCCTCGGGGTGGGGGCTGTGACAGCTCTGAGATGCTCCTGAGGGGTAAATCCCCTCCTCCCTGTGGAATAGCACAAGAAAACTCAAGGAAAGATCCACAGAAAATACAGGAACACCCGCGGGCTGCAGCCCTGGATGCATTTTCAGAGCAGGTTGGGCACTGCTGACACGAGGCTGCTCCACACCCGGGAGCAGAGACCAGGAAACTCCAAGGAAAAGCAGCTCCATACCTGAAGGAGCTGCAGAAAATCCTCTGCATGGTCTGGTCCAGGTTTAAATCCCACCAGCCCAGGTGTATCCCACCAACCTGCACCTTGGGATCATGGATTCATGGAATGGTTTGGGCTGGAGGGACCTTAAATCCCATCCAGTGCCACCCCCAGCCATGGCAGGGAGACCTCCCACTGTCCCAGGCTGCTCCAAAGCCCCGTCCAGCCTGGCCTTGGGCACTGCCAGGGATCCAGGGGCAGCCACAGCTGCTCTGGGAACCTTGTTCCAGTGTCCCATTACTCAAACTGCAAATACTTTCCCTGCTAGATCTCACCTAAACCCCCCCTATTTTAATATAAAGCCATTTTCCCTTGTCCCATCACAGCCCTGTCCCCAGAGGCCGTCCCAAGGCACGGAGGGAATGGAGCTGCTGGGAAAGGGCTGGACCCAGGCTTGGGTCCTCCTGAACATTCCCTGTACAGATCAACACATCCCGGTTTTCTCTCCCTGGTGGCTGCCAGGCCAGGTTTGCTGTGCTGGAGCCGTGTCCGTGCTCCAGCTCCGCATCCCCTGCAGAAATCCCTTCTGCAGAAGTCACCTGCTGCTGGAATTGCACACCTGGATGGCTCCCATGGGTTAAGAGGGGAAAAAAAACATGGAAAACGGCGGAGGGAGATGTGAAACACGGGAGCCCAAAGCGATGGATGCAGAAAACGAGCCCTGGGTGACTCAGGAGGATTTGGCAAAGCGTGGCCAGCACAGGGCGGGAGCAGATGGGCTGGTGGCACCTCCCCATCTGCGCTGGCTCCGCGGGGATGCTCCCAGCTGGGGATTTGGAGGGGTTTTGTGTCCCGGGATGTGCTGGGAGCCGAGGGAGGAGGAGAAGGAGCCGCGCGAGGCGTGGCTGAGCCGCGGGTGCTGCAGGGCTGGGTGAGGGGATGGGGGACTGCTCTCCCAATGCCAGATCCCGATTGGACAGAAATATCCCCTGGCTGGGGCACACGGAACCACCACGGGCGGCACACCAGCACCCAGATGGGCGCCCTGGGAGCAGAGTTTGGGTTTCCAGAGCTCCCAGAGACTTTTTCCAGCCTCCTCCTACCTCCCGCTTCCCGAGCAACCCAGGCCAGGTCCCGCTCCCACCTTGGGGGTGTTCCCAGCACAGAGAGGACCTGGAGAGAGCCCAGAGGAGGCCCCGGAGCTGCTCCAGGGCTGGAGCCCCTCTGGAGCCAGGCTGGGAGAGCTGGGGGTGCTCCCTGGAGAGGAGAAGCTCCAGGGAGAGCTCCGAGCCCCTGCCAGGGCCTGGAGGGGCTCCAGGAGAGCTGCAGAGGGACTGGGGACAAGGCCTGCAGGGACAGCACACAGGGAATGGCTTCCACTGCCCCAGGGCAGGGCTGGAGGGGATCCTGGGAATTAGGAATTGTTCCCTGGCAGGGTGGGCAGGGGCTGGGCTGGAATTGCCAGAGCAGCTGGGGCTGCCCCTGGATCCCTGGAGTGCCCCAGGCCAGGCTGGAGCAGCCTGGGACACTGGGAGGTGTCCCTGCCCGCGGCTGGAGGTGGCACTGGATGAGGTTTTAGATCTCCCTTCCAACCCAAATCATTCCATGATTCCATCATTCCACAGCTCCACAAAAACACGGGATTTTTGTCCCCCAACCCTCGGACCCGACTCCTCATTCCCGCCGCTCCCAGCAATCCCCCAGAGCCGAGCCCGGCTGCTCCTGCCTGCTCCGATAAGTGCCGAACAATGAAAAGGCGAGGAAAAGAGCAATTCCCGGTTTTTACAGCCAGCCAAGCGCAGCCCCGGCCCTCCCACCCCTCCCTGGCTCAGCAGATCCCGGCGCTGAGATTCCAGCAGGAATCCGCAGCCGTTTGATCCCACAGATCTTGGCCTCTCCCAGGGCAAAACCCTTCCCAAAAAGGCTTCGGGATGTTTGGGCAGCCCCATCGCGGCTCCTTCGGCGCTGGGAAAGCGATCAGGCCGCTCGGGCTCACATTCCCGGTTCGATTTCCAGTGGAATAGGCAGGACAATGGCGCATTGTGCGCTGGGGAGAGGAAAATGATCTCATGGTGTTTGTGGAAGGAAAGGTTTCAGCTGGAAACGCCTCCGGGCCCGGGAGATCAGCCCCGGTGGAGCCGGCACCGGGAGCGCTCCTCCAGCCGCCTTTCCTGGAGCGTTCCCATGGGGAGCAGCCGGGGCTCAGCCCCCAGGCCCGGCGGGGAAGGGGTGAGCGCCACGGGGTGGTTTGGGGACCTGGGGACACAGCCCAGGGACCACGAGCCAGCCCCGAACCTCTTCTGCTTTCGGGCACGCGGTGCCCGCGCCAGCCGCGCTCACTCGGGAGGCAGAAACGCCGCGGCTCCGTCACCTCCTCCCGCGGGCACAAAGCCACCGCCCGGCGGGGACACCAGCCCGCAGGGCGCTGTCCCACTGCGCGGGGTTGGACGCTCCGGGACCGCTTTTCCCCCTAGGGAGACTCAGAGAAAGGCGGGATGGCTCCCAAAGGAATCCCCGTGGGAGCTGGGGGTGGCCTTGGAGAGCCAGGGCGCTGTCGCAGTGCCAGGGGACGCTCCCCCCACACGGCAGGAGAGGCAGCCGAGGGAGTGAAAAGGCTCTTACCGACCACAGACAGCAACCGCGGGGTATTTCCCATTTTATTTGGCTCTTTAAACGCCACTTCATTAGCTGGGATCGGCTCAATAATGGGTCATTAAGGGGGCGAGGGGAAGGCTGAGCCCCCAGGGATGAGCTGGGAAAGGAGAGGAGGGCTCCAGGGGCAGATTTCCCAGAGGGAACACCCTCCAGCCCTACTCATTCCCCTTTCCCCAGATCCTTCCTCCCCACGGCTCCTCTCCCACCCAGACGCTGCCTCAGTTTCCCCAGCCCTTCCCAGTGGTGCACTTTGGGGGACCCGGGACCTCTCCCAGCGCCCTTTGCTCCAGGAGCAGATTTAGATTAGAGCACGATTTAGATTTTCCAGCCTGGAAAAGGGGGTCTGGATCAGGTGGAGGGGCCACGTCCTGTCCCTGCAGGGAGGGTGGGGGCAGGCCCCACAGAGCTCTGGTCTAACAGGTTTTGGGGCGTTTTGTGCAAACCCCACCGATCCCAAATGTGGGAATATTCTTCCTGGAAATCCGCACTCACTCTCCCCATAAGGTTCTCCCTCCTTGGAGTTGCCCAAAAGGCATCGTCCCAGCCCCGAATTCACCTGGAAAAGTTTTGCACGTGAAAGTTATTTTCTCATTTTGAGGGGTGCAGGGAGCATCCAGGCCCATCCAGGTCACACATCAACGGGATTCTGGAATCACTGATGTTGGAAAATCGCCCTCAGACCGTGGTGTCCAACCATTAACGAGCGCTGGGTGGTCACTGCTCATCCCTGTCCCCAAGTGCCACATTCTTTAAATATTTCCAGGGACTGGGGTGGGGGAGAGAACTCCACCATTCCCTGGGCAGCTGTGCCGGGGCCTGACAAACTTTTCCACGAGGAAATTTTTCCTGATATCCAGCTTAACCTCCCCTGGCCCAGCCCGAGGCCGTTCCCTCTCCTCCTGTCCCTGTTCCTGGGAGCAGAGCCTGACCCCCCCGGCTGTCCCCTCCTGTCAGGAGCTGGGCAGAGCCACAAGGGCCCCCTGAGCCTCCTCTGCTCCAGGCTGAGCCCCTTCCCAGCTCCCCATAAACATTAAAACGTGGGAATGTGACCCAGGCTGTGTTTAAGTGGCAGGCAAAGGACAGAGCTGTCACTGCCCTAAAACCAAGCCTCACCTGTCTGCCCCTAAAACGGTGCCAGTCCTGTTCCTGGAGACCCCCAGGATCTGTTCTGGTGCTGAGGCACAGCTAGAGAACCCCTAAGAATGATTCATCAGGAATACCTTCGAGACTCCCGCAGGCAGGTTCGGATCAGCACCGCCCCCCCTCCCCACAAGCAGGACTCAAAACTGGGGAAAATTCCAAGCAGCCCTTTTCCCTCTGCTCCTGGCGTTTAATCAGATTATCCCATCCAGGGAGGTGCTTTTTCGCCCCAGCAGCAGGAGCCGGTGTTTGCCAGCTCCTGTGTGTCCAACAGGAAGGAGTTCCTGCCCACCTTCCTCGGGGTTGTCATGGAAATGGAAAGCGAGGTTGATTAAGATGCTGCCAAACCCACGATTTCCAGCTGGAGTCCAGCCTGGAGGGGATGGGAGCAGTCCAGGGGTGGGTTCGGGGGGAGGCCTTGGAGGGAGACCCAGCCCCTGCATGGGATGGACTGAGGAGCCTGGACAAGCCCCGGGCTCTGCACGCGAAGCTGGAAAAGGGCTTTTCCACGAGGAATTAACCCCCTCCTCCAAGCACTGGGAAGCCGAGTGGCATCCACAGGATGGAGTCATCCATCCCAGCGGAGGGGGAAAGGTTCCACGGGCAGGAATCCCCGGCAAGCATCCCCGGGATCTGCAGCGGCGGGAGCGCGGCTGCGCCCGGGGCGGGCCCCGCGGAGGGGCCGGAGCGGGGACACGGCCGAGCCCGTCAGGAGCGGCCAGAAATAGCCCCGATTTCCATATGTAGGACGGGGCGGCCACGCCAGCACAGCCACGACCTACTTTCCACCAGCCCGGCGGGGCCCTGCGCTCGCCCGCGGCTGCGGCGGCTCCGCGGGGCCGCCCCCGTCCCCCCGGGCTCGCCCCCATCCCGCAGCTCCCGGGGCATCGCGGCTGCTCCCGCCCGGATCCCGCCGGGAAGGGGCCGGGATCTGCCGCTCCAGAGCCCTCCAGCTCCTCCGCAAGGAGCCCCGCGCTCCGCAGGCGCGCTCTCCACGCTTCCTTTTTCATTTTCTAAACCTTTTTGCAACGCCGAGCAGAGAGCCAGGAGCTTTTCCCGGCGCCTCTGGGATGCTCCTGCCTTTCAGGGCTGCACAAACCGATTGGTTTCCGTGCGAACACGCCTTTTTCCATTAAGAGGAAAAAAAAAAAAAAAAGAAGATCCAACCCTAATCCACCGCTGCTGAGCATCTTCCCTCTCACGGGCAGCATCGGAGATGGCACCGGGAAGACCCCGAGGGGAGAAATGTCAATATTTATTCCCCAACCTGTTGTTTCCCTCAGCAAATACCCAGGCAGGAAGGAGGTTCCTGCTCTTTCTACAGCAGCAAGGATTTTCAGCAGCCCGAGCCCGCTGGTGGAAATGTCCCTTCCTGACATGTTTGGTGTCACTTGTCCCGAGCTGTTCAATGCTCCCAGTCGTGCTGGGGAATTAAAATTTATTGTTGGAGAGGGAAAATCAAACCCAAATCCGGCAGCTCTGGGATCCATCCTGGAAGCAGATGGGGAACAAATAAATTATGGGCGGGTTTTGCCGCACCTGAGGCCTCTCTTCCCAGCCAGAGGGGTTTGGTTTGGTGCCAGGTGGCTGAAAGCAGCACAGGAAGTGACGAAGAGGAGCGGGGAAATGTTCTGCCCGGCCAGGGAGGGCTGGGAGGGGAAGAAGGAGGAGAAATCCCACTCTGCTGAGGGGGCATCAGGGCAGTGCCCAACAGAGCTGCATCCCTGGGGAGGGGGGCAGGGACCAAAATCCCAGAGGTGGGAATGTCAGATGGACCAGGATCCTTCCAGGGGAACGGGTCCCGGGATCCTTCCAGGGGAGCGGGTCCCGGGATCCTTCCAGGGGAACGGGTCCCGGGATCCTTCCAGGGGAACGGGTCCCGGGATCCTTCCAGGGGAGTGGGTCCCGGGATCCTTCCAGGGGAACGGGTCCCGGGATCCTTCCAGGGGAGCGGGTCCCGGGATCCTTCCAGGGGAGCGGGTACCAGCATGTCCCTGTGGGAATGGGTGCCACGACCCCCACACAGGCACCAGCATCTCCACATGGGAATGAGTGCCAGGATCCCACACAGGGCCAGGTACCAACATCCCCACATGGGAACGGGTCCCAGAATCCCTCAGAGGGACAGGCACCAGCATTCCCACACAGGGCCAGGTACCAGAATTTCCACATGGGAATGGCTCCCAGTATCCCAGGCCAACACCCCCAGCCAGGCCTGGCCTCCAGCCTCACCACCTCAAACCCCACAACCCAGCAGAGCAGGGGGAAAATGAGAGCAGGGAGAACTCCATCCCAAGGGAATGTGAGCCCAGGGCACTGGGATTCCCTGGCAGCCACCAGCAGAAGCTGCTCCTTTCTCCCCATCCTCAGCTTACTCCTCCCGGGAGGTGTTCCAGGTCCTGTAAAGTGCAGGGAAGATTGTCTCCCTGCAGTGACCATCCCCCACCACACACCAGGTTTTCCTCTAATTCTCCGCTCCAAGAACTGCAGGATCCACCTTGGAAAAGCACTTCCAGCACTGGGGCCAGCAGGAAAATCTTAAAAATGGGACCATGGAAGCTCTCACAGCCCAGGGGGTGAAGGAACCCCCCAAAGTTCTGATTTCACAATGGGAAGGTTTTCCCATGGGTTCCATGGCTGGGCTGATCCCAATGGGAAGGAGCATTGTTCCCAAAGCAAACAAAGCCAATTCCTGAGCCTGAAACAACAACTGAGCCCTCATTTTCAAGTCCAACCAGGTCCACCTTCATTCCCACCAGCTGAGTTCTTCTCTTCCTTGGCAAGCACTTCCCTACACATCAGTGGGACTGGGAAAATGTGTCCCTCCAGGTCCCTGTGGCTGTCACCCCCCAGCACCCTCCAGCTGCCTTCCCCCAGCCCTGCTCTTCCTCCCTGGATTTCCCCTCCAGCAATTTTCTTTCCTCTTTTTCACACCAGCTCTGAGCTGCGCCAGACAAGCCCTGGTTCCCAAAAACTTGGGGCAGGCAGAGCCCAAATCCGTGCCC
Organism: Tichodroma muraria; assembly: GCA_013390105.1. Lineage (NCBI taxonomy): Eukaryota > Metazoa > Chordata > Aves > Passeriformes > Sittidae > Tichodroma > Tichodroma muraria. The sequence goes on along the minus strand of WAAG01037982.1, from coordinate 10,880 downwards.
GGCCCTGGATCCTGAACCTCCTCCTCACTCCAGAGCTCGCTCTGCTCCTCATTCAGGTTCTAACCTCTGCCAAAGAGAAAAAAAAAAAAAAAGAAAAATCACCAAAGCCCTGATTTTTATGCAGGGAAGTGCAAAGCTTGAGCAGGCGAGCGTGACCCTGGTGCCCTGCTGCCCGCTGGAGAAACAGCGGATTTTTCCTCTGGAAGATCCCGGGTCAAACACAGCAGCAGCAAAATTCCCCTGATCCTCAGGATTTGCCTGCTTTCTTTCACCTCCCACCCCATCCTCACACCGGGTGAGGGGAAGGACCAGTCCCCACAGGAGAAATCCCGCTGAGGCACCGGGGAAGTTCAGGTTTGGTGTTTCCCTAATTAGGAGCGACCAGAAGGCACCGACCCCGCTCCGGCCCCGCTGCAAAACCCCGAAAGAAGAAGGAACCCAATTAACTCCTCACTTCCCCTTCAGTTTAGGTCAGAGCTGAGGTTGGGATGTGTTTGGAGAGCCACGAGGTCGGGTTTGAGGGGGTTCAGAGCTTGTCCCATCCCCCAGATGGGCTTGGGGAGCCCAACCCCGGAGCTGCGACCCCGCCCGAGGACAGGAGTCACTGGGAAAACGCTGGGATAACACACAAGCCGTGGATGTTGAGTTTGGCTTTTTTTTCCCTCTCCTCTAATTGCTGCTGCTATTTTAACAGAGCCAGACATTTCCTTGACGATTCGCAAGGCCTATAAATGTTTGATGTCCTCTTCCGTCCACACTCAGGCAGCAACTCCTGCTGGGGTTTGGGGGAAGAAACGGCCGGATTGGAGCACCGGGATGGGACAGCGGCTGCAGGGGGAGGATCCAGCCCCGGATCCACATGGAAAGGCTCCATCACACCCCTCTGCTCCTGTCCTCTCCTCCCCCCAGTTCCTAGAAGGAGATCCCACTGCCCAGCCTCCGTGCAATATGGCTTTGTGCTGCAGGAACCTAAATATAGAGCCTCAACCCTCCGGGGGCTTCGCTGCGCTCCGAGGTATTTATAGCTGCAGGCAAACTCCGGCTGGAACTTGGGAGCAGCTGGAATTGCGCCGAGGAGGGATCCGGCCCTGCCTGCAGCAGGGATTTGGGGCTTTGGGGGTGACAGCCCCGCCTGGGTCAGCCCCGATCCCGCTGGTCCCTGACCACCGCGGCGGGACCCGGTGGGAATGTCACCTGCGCCGGGGGCTGGGCGCAGATTTGGGGCTTTAGGGCCGAACCCAGAGCAAAGAAGATGAGGCTGAGAGCTCAGGGCCAGCCCAGCTGCTGCTCTGCGGCTCCTCACGAAAATCCCGGCACCCATCGCCCCAAAAGCATTTTCCTGGAATGCAGAATTCACCCCTTGGAGCATCCAGAGTTGAGCAGGAGGGATGACATGGTGCCTTCTTCCCAATCCTCAAGGTCCAGCCTGGCTCCCCTCCCATCCCTGCTCCTCACTTCCTGATTTAACCCAGCCCACCAGGGAAAGCTCCGGCTGCAGGGAGGGAATGGGGGGAGAGGGATGGGGAGGCCCTGGGGCAGCAGCCACTTCCCAATCCAGGGATGGATGCAGGGATGGGAACAGGCTGGGAACTGGCTCTGCATCCCAGTCCCACTGCCCTTCCTGCCCTGGAATCCCTGGCAGAATCAGCAGCTGCCTGGACTGGCCTTGGGGTTCCAGCACTGGGATCACAGACTCAGCCTCGGCTGGAGCTGGCGAGAGCAATCGGGAATGTTGGATCGGGAGGAAAATCAGCAGGAAAATCCCCTCATTGGGTTCCTGGGACTCCCTTGCCTCAGGGATGGCCCCAGCCAGACCCTCAGCCTCACCCCAGGCCGCTGGGGCCAGCAGCCAAAAAGCTCCTTGGAAAAAAAAAATCACAAAACCCTCACAGAAATAAAGGATTTTTGCCAAATCTTGCTCCGAGCCTACACAGAAGAGCCCAAGGGAATGCCCTTCCCAGATCCCTTCCCAGCACAATTCCCAAGTACTCCAGGGCTGGAAGGAGCTCCCTGAGCAGACAGCCCCAAAACGTTTAATCCCACAATCGTTAATCACAGTTTAATCCCAAACTCCTCCGGTGGTTGGGAGAGAGGACCTGGAGCTGCTGCTCCCTGCAGCCCCATCCACTCCCTGCCTGCTGCCTTCCCCGGAATTCCCATTTCCTCTTGGATCAGGGGCTGGTGTCCCTATGGACACAGGGACAATGTCCTTCCCTGCCCACCCAGCCGTGCCGCGTTCAACAGATTCCCTCTCTCCTTCCTCCTCCTCCTGGCTGGGTGCTGAAGAGCTCTTGCCATGAAAAATTAAGGGATTCAGGATGCTCCAAATCCAGGATTTGCTTCCATCCCGGCATCCCACACACAGATCCCACCAGCATCTTCCCATCTCCACCCAGGCGTCAGCCCTGGTGGCTTTAGGGACATCTATGGGACACCTGGGGACACGCTGCCGGGTGCTGGCCGTGCAGAGGGCCCAGCCCCCCGAGACGGAGGAGCAGGGATTGATTAATCCCAATTAAAGGCAGGAACGCAAAGGGGGAGAACCAGCTGGGCCACCCCAATTCCAGCACCGGTAACACCCCCAAAATCCAGGGGGTCCTGCCCAGCCCTGAGCCCCCAGTGCTGCAGGAAATGTCCCAGGGCCACGGGGTGATCCGGGGATCCACTGCCATGGGGTGATCCCGGGATCCAGGGCCACGGGGTGATCCCGGGATCCAGGGGAACCCATCCCAGCTCCCACCTAAACCAGTTCATCGCCAGTAAATGAGAAGTGGCTCCTCCCAGCTCCAGGGAAAACAAACCCAAGGAATTCCGTGGGTCTGGGATTTTGGAACCCGGGCATTCCAATGGGATGCGATTCCCTCATCACAGGGGAGCCGGGGGGGTGGGGGGTGAAGAGGCCCCTTGGCCAGTAAACCCTGCCCAGGATCCCATTTCATCCCAGTTCCCTGCCCTGGAGTCCCCGATGGATGCCCAGGACCCCAAGATCCCCATCAGAACTCTCCCTAATTAACCCCACGGTAATTAACACCGGGACCCCCCAGGTCGGCACGGGGTGTTTGCAATGATCCTCTGACAGAGGCAGCACGGAGGGCACCGACCTGCAGCCACTGGGGGCTAATTAGAGCTTAATTAGTGCCCATCAGAGCCCCCCCCACAGCCCGGGCTGGGGGCCATAAATTGCAGTTATTGAATCCTGGATTAATGGATCCTCCTGGTTCCTGGATCCTCCTGGTTCTGGAGGAGGAGGTGGTGACGAAGCCCGAAATCACACCCGGAATTCTCCCTAAATCACAGGGCAGCGCCACAAAAGGGGACCTCGCCCTCGGAGCCGCCTCCAGGGGGTCCCAGCTGCCTAAACCCCCCATTCCACCCACCAAATCCCTGGCAGCTCCGGGATTTTCCATTTCCACTGGCCTTTGGAGCCGTCCAGGCTCCCCCCCCCCCCCCCCCCGCCC
>WAAG01037961.1:0-11996 GCA_013390105.1 Tichodroma muraria | reverse complement strand
CAGCTGCTCAGGTGTTGCTTTAAAGCCAGCACACTGCACCTCATGCATCTGCTTAAACCTTTTATTGTGAGGCTTAGATGCTGTGGGCTCTCAACACATTTGGTTCAGAGGCAGAGGCAGCCCATGACTGCAGCTCAGATCTTGGATGACCCAAGTCACTTCCAAGGGGCAAAGCTGTCTGTACTGACAAGTCAGACCAGATGTTCCAGTTGTGGACACCTCTTGTTCAGGTGTCTGAATTTGGATAAGTCCATGCAGCATAGCTGAAAACAGATAATGTTAAACAGTTTAACCAATACGTGATAATTAATTTTATTGAGACTTTTTGGTGGATTATTTATAGTTGGTTTTTTTTTTTAAATTCATTTCCTACACAAGTTTCAATAGACTTTTTAAGGTGAAATATGTGGTCGTGAAGAGCAATTTTCAAAGCTTCATGCCCACAGAGCACTGGAACATATTCCACCTGTGCATGTGGGAGAGTTGTCACCAGACACTTTTCCATGCCCAGACAAACATCAGAGCAAAATGATCCCACTTGAGTGATGTGAGTAACGGTGTCTACACAACACAGCCAGATTTTCAACATCCATGAATGATTATAGCATTAAATGGTTCATAAAAGGGATTACTGAAAAAAGTTGAATAATTGATTGTTTTCTCAGAACTGAATTCTCTACATAGATATTCAACACAATTTAGATCCTAAATTTATCAAATAAAGCTTTTGTTGTGAATTAGTCACTCCATGACAGCTACAAGCACTAGAAGACGTAAACACACATCAAGTATTTCTTTGTGAAATTTGTCACAACTGACAGCCTTCTGTTAAGGTCTCTAACAGAATGTAAATGGGGTCTTTATTATCTGAATAATGTAAAAAAGAGGAATATGTCAAGCCTATTGAATTTATTTAGACTTTATCACTCCAGGGCTTTCAGTTATACCAAAACAGCCAAGTGCTTCCTACAAACATTTGGCCAGAGACAATATTTTACCTTTATTTAGAAAAAAACCAATTAATTACCTTTAACAATCTGAAAGATAATTTTAACTTTCTTCTAATCAGTTTGTTTTTAAAATCCAAAAATAAAGGTAAAATATACACTTAAACTGTATTCAGAACCTAGTAAAGGAGGATTAGCCAAAAAAATTCACTTTACCTAAAACCAGAGAAACTATTTGACTTTATTTATTTATCTGTTTATTCATGTTCTCAGAAAACATGCCAGAGAGTTAATAATGTATTTTGCAAATAAGTTATGATCTAAGACATCAGTCTGAGAAACCACATATGCACATGCCTGATCAGGAAAGTACTTAGCCATATGCCCAGCATCAGTAGGACTCCAGCATATTCAATGGGATTCTTTCCAAAATTAGGGCCTGAGGCAGTGAGCTATTGAAGGAGAATATTATCACAAAAAGTCATGGAATCATAGAATCATTTAGGCTGTAAAAGAACTCTAAGATCATTGAGTCTGATCATTAACCCAGCTCTGCCCAATCCACCAGTAAATCATGTCCCTAAGTTCCACTGGACTAACTTATCCTTCAAGGTCAGACTGACCAATAAATGTACTGAGGTAAAAGAATAGACTATTTTTTAAAGGGAATGTCTCAAGGATCTCATTCACAGCAGAGGCCACAAGAAGCTGTGGTTGCATGGCCAGGCTGGTGATATGTCATGGGAAAAGGGTGAGTGGTGTTGGGAAGACTGAGAGCTAGTGCTGGGGCTGAAAGATGAAGATGAAACCACCACCACCACCACTGCCACCACTTGGCTGGAGCCTTACACGTTCTCTCTAAGATGTGGATGAAGTGAATGGCTTTTCAGAACCTCCACGTTCAGATACTGTTTGCCTTGATTTGTGGGGCAACATTTTGCATGTTCATTCACTCTTTGGTTTTCTGGGATGTAATTTTTGGTTCTTAGGTTTGATTCTCATTCCTGCATTTACATTCTCTGTTTATGTTGATTTAAGGAGTTTTACATGCTCATTATACTGTTTTTAGAAGCATCAAGCCTTGTCTTTATTAGACAAATGTCTGATTGCTCTAAATTAAACTATCTGCTCATCAGTCATAAAATTTTGCTTCAAACCTACTCCTTTCTTTAGTGCAACAGCATTTATGTGGATTCACCTTTCCTCCCCATTTTTTTTTTTGCCAGCAAGTATTTTCCTGTAAGAGCTACTTGTTACAATGGTTGACTCTGAAACCCTTTTTTGCAGCTACTAAAGAAACTGGCTCCATCACTGATTTGCATTGAAAATAAGCCCAGAAAGCAATAAAATCAAGTGTGGAAAGTAAATTGCAAGATTTTTGAATTCTAAAGTCAAGCTCAGCATCATCCTTACAGCAGAATGTGTTGCATGGGGAAATAGCATTTGGGTTTCTTGGCTCATTCCTTCCCTTTTTCTTTCAGCATATGCTGAAAACTGAAGAAGCACATTAGCAGCCAGACACTCCTTATCCTCAGGGGTCTCATTCCCCGAGCATACTTAGTACACTTAGGCACCAAATGGAGACCTTATTTTTGGTGCACAGAGGAAAACTATGTGTTTTAGGTATTTGAGAACGTGATGCCGACAAGTTTGAAAGTGAAAGAGGAAAGCTGATGATCTTGATGCTTGATTCTTTTTGAAATCTATCTCTGAACTCTTGTGAACAAGAAAAACCCTACGATTTCTTAACATTCCTTAATATTTTCCAGCATGAGATGTTCCTTTGTGAAAGTTTTTTGTTTTTTTTTTAAAAGCCACTAAGTCTGTCATTTGACCCATATTTGTTTCAACTCTAATGCAGCACAAGCAACCCGTACTACTTCATACCTCAGGTTACTCATTCGCACTCTTCCATCACTCCCTCATGCTGTCAGTACAACCATTTTCAGGGCTTTGAAAAGAACTTGATTAGATAAGTGACCTGGGTTAAACATAAATCTTCCACCTTAACTCATTTACAGAGTTATTTTTCAGCCAGATCAACTCCTGATCCAGATGACCACATAAGCCCTAGTCTGAGGTAGATGTGAGGTGGGGGAAGAAACACATCAGGTGCCTGTCAATGCGGTTGGCACCGTGAATGGCTTAAACAAATTGTGAAAATGCACCAAGCTGTCTGCTCCTCTTCTCCTCTCTCCATGGCTGTCAAACATGGACCTTTTCCTTTCTACCCTCCAAAAGAGCTATGTCTTTAATTTGGTCTGTTCTTTGGTCTGTTCTTCAATCTGTCACATCATGTTGCAGCTGGAGAGGCTGAGATGGGACAGCATGTGGGACTGTGTTTGAAAGATCAGACAGGATCCTATATATTGGATGGGCCCCAGTGCCTGAACTGGGTGAGCAGCACTGCATAATCTGCTACAGGTGAAGAAACACAAAGATCTTACTCCTTTGGGACAATGTGGGGACTGGTGGTGAGGTGAGGATGGAAAGGTTGAGTCAGGGATGACAAAGAAATAAACATCAGTTTTAAACCCCGCTTGATTTTTGAGCTGACCACTCTTTATACAAAAGCCTAAAATCAGGTTGAGGCACATAATTCTAGGTGGAATATCTACACTGAAGTTTACTGAAATTTAGCTCCCCCATTCAAATTTCACAGGTTTCAGTTAATTTATCTAACTTTTCTAGAGAGACACCATTAAAATAAACCGCAGGAGGAACTGTGTGCTTGGGTCTTGTGTACCCCGTGTGATTTCAATGCCAGGTTTGTACTACCAGTCTCAGTTTATGCACTGGTCTTCTCCCCTCTGGCAGGCCACTGGCAGCCCTGCTCCACTGCCTGTGAACCGGCCACACAGATGCACTGAGAAGCAGGGGAGACACCACAGCTGTCAGGAAGCCCTGGGCTGTGTGTTTATTGCTGGGGCAGACTATTCAGAGCAGAGCACTGGGAGCCGTGATGTCCTGCTGCAGACGGAGGTGACAGTGTTCTTCAGGATGTCCCCAAGGTGTGTTCATCGTGAGACTCAAATGTACCCCTCTCTGGCCCCCCATCTCTGGTTTCACAGTGCAAGGCAAAACCACAAGAACAAGAATTTTAGTTCTGGGGGCAACCTGGTAGGTGAAGGAATTCAAACAACTAAGAGTTACTCAGGAAAATGTTACGTATTTTTGAAGAGAATTGAGCTGTGAGCTCTCAAATTTCTATTGGAAATTCTTGTTAGATATGACAACTATGGTTTGAATTTACACTCATTTCATCAAGGATAGTCTCTCATCATCCACTGACATGTTTTCTCCCAGGACAGCATTTACCAACTAAGATTTCTTGGGCTTTCTTAACATTTTAAGAAATATTTTCATTATTTTCAGTTTAATTCAATTATGTCTAACTTAATTCATTTAAATAAATAATTAATTTTCAGCCTTTTTAAATTATCAATTCATATTTTTTCAGCCTTTTAAAATCATCATCCCATAAATTTACTTATTATATGGGATTTTCAAAATTCTTAGGGTTCTAATTAAATCACAAAGCCTGTTTGGACATGATCATCACAAATGTTAAATTAACTTCTTGAGAGCCATTAACGAGACATGATAATGTCAGGTGTTTTACTTTTTCTTTAAGTGACAGAAGAAATTCAGCTGCTGTGAGCTTGACCGTAAAAAAAACCATCAAACTGAAATAATTGCTGTTAACGATTCATTTCTTTGACCTTTTTTTCGATAAAAACTCAGAACTGGTTAACTCAACAGCTGAGAACACATTTAATCTTGATTGCTTCATTCTAGCATTACTTAATTTAATTCTTTTATCTTTATCCCTAGCTTGAAAATCTTACCAGCTCTTTCCAGGCCACCGTGATTGATAGTCATATTACTCTCATGTGAATTGGTAGTGAAGGTGATGTTTCTCTGCTTTGAAAGCAATGCCACAAATGAAATTGAAAACTTTTAAAAAGAGAAAGAGTACTTATGATTTGGGTAAAATTATTAACCTTGGTGCCAATACAAAAATTGAAGTGTAAGAGTAGCCTCATTTACTCATATCATACATTTAATTTACATTTTATATTAACCCTTAAGTGCCAATTTTAATGCTAAATGGGCTGTTACTTTGGAAATAGGTTATCTGGTTTGATGGAGTGCCAGAAGCTTTGACATGTAGTTCAGCACAAGGATAGTTCAAGAAAGCCATCTTACATGCAACTATTTTCAAGGACAGTGGGAATATATTGCTTTATTCCAGAAACTCTGTATGCTAGACACATGCTGTTTACAGCTTATATGGACTGCAAGTGGTAAAGCACTCCACAAGCATTTACCCAGTGTTTCCATTACTCAGACAGCCTTGGTATTAGCTTGTCTTAACACGTGGATCTTTTAAAATTCTTCCAGCTTAACTGATTCAGAGATCCAGTTTTACTACAATACATCCACAGAAAGAATAGCAAAGGAACTGGGAGTCCACACCAAGGTTCAGGTTACTCATTTTGTAACTGACAAATTTGTCCTGTTGTCAAGGCTGGCAATAGGACAGCACTGCAGAGATGAAGTCTCAGAGAGCAGTCTGGGTGGCTTCTGTAGAAGTACCTGAAATCAGTTCACTTTGGAGCTTCAAGTCCACCCTCTGCCTGCCTGGGCATGTCCCATTTTGTGCATTTGGGCACCTTCTTTCTGGCTAAGCAGTTCAAAGATATCTAGAGAAGTACCTAAATGTCTCCTAACTTTCCTAGGTGAACCATCAGGCATGTTAAGAATTTGTCTGACATGCTGGACCAGGAAAATCTGAAAGTTATGATTTTCATTCAGAAGCAATTATTCACCATCCTTGTGTGAGCCAACCAGTTTGATCACCATCCTAGATACTTTCCATCTTGAAGGCAGTGAGTCTATAGCTCCTAGTGGCAAATCACTGTGGTGGACACCAGCCATGAGGTGGCTTTCCACAGCGGCTAATTCACAGAGGAGAGTGAAGGATTTATGCTACCACAGGAAAAACAGAGGAGGAAAGTGCACCTCTATCTGCCAGCACAAGGGGTGATTACCCATAAAGTCTTAGACTCTCCTTTACTTCCACAAATGCTTGTAGATTTATTCAGTGATTAACTTTTTAATGTGACATTCCTAGATTAAGGACTACAAAGGAAGTCATACTTATTTGCATAATTTATATTACATTAGCATCTAGAGTCCCTAACAAGGTTGATCTCTAATATTCTAGTCAAGGTAATCATTTGTTGAGGGACAGTCCCTAAGAGTTTGCAAGTTAATAAAGAAAACACAGCAGTCAGGGAAGGATGGAGATATGTGTTCAGACCATTATGGACCCTTTTCCATTTGTGTGAATTTCATTTAAATTTGTATGGTTTTGTCTCTCCCATTTTTGTGGTGAGCTGAAAGGCTCTGTACACACCAAAACATCCAAAATGTTTCTAATATCTATCATCATGCAGGTATTATTTCTGAAGGGCATTAGAATGACACTCATGACATACTTAAACTATTCTTTGTGTCAATATAAACAGACTCTAAATGAGGTGCATAAACTGAGCCATGTTACATTTTGCGTTTGAAAGATTTACAGGGTGCTAAGCATGCAAACTATCCTAGAACTGCAAAGAGCAGTAAAACATATCCCTTCAAACTGAAAGCACTACCACTTCTGGCAGCTTAAGTTTGATTAATGATATCAATGTTTGTAAACATTTGGTTTTCAGATTTTGACCTTAAACAATGCATGAGCCTCTGAAGAACCAGCATTCATCACATGTAATTTACAGCCCCGTCTTTTTCTGCTCTGTCTTTTCAATAATCTCAAAACTTTGTCAGAGGTAGACCGAGCCACTTATTTGTTGGGGTTTTTTTGGTATGAGGCTTCGTAACAAGAGTTGATTTTGATAGTTCATAGAAATTAAATCAGTGCTGAAGCAGTGACCTATTAACCTTGGAAGAAGGGGTCACAGTAGGCAAGGTGTGAACTGAGGTGTGTTCTGCTTTTAGAGGCACAGGGATGGATTTTCACATTAATAGACATTCTACCTACACCATGTAAGCTTTGCTAGTTTGAATTCATTCAAACTACATGAAGTCAAATCAGTGTGGTGCACCTACTGCCCTTGAGACTGATTTGGAATAAAAAAGTCTGTATCGATCTGTGCACCTGCCTTCCTCATTCTCTTCCTTCATTGTTTGTGCACACCTCAAACCCTGTGGAAAAATCTTTTGACAAGTAGGCAATCTGTCCCATTGGTTGTATTCACCTCACTGGACCCAACTTCAAGAATCATTAGAAGAAGTAAAATTTTGTTATCAGTGACACAAAGATTATTTGTATTATTGTGTCTTCTGAAATATACTCTCTATATATAGGTTAATTTTTTTAAAGAAAAGGCTAAAGAAACTCACTAGTTCAGCTAAAGATCTTTGTGGTGAACTGGAAGAAAAGTGTCATGTCTCCTCTGTGATGCTCAGAACTGCACAAAGTGATGCTGCAGTAACACTGAATACAGAGGGGTAACTACTGCTTTTCACCAGCTGTTTATGCTGTACTTGATGCACCCCAGGACGGGGTTTGTTTTCTTGGCTGCCAAAACAAATTTTGCGTGTTTGCATATGTATTATTGCATTGTATTTGTATTCAAGCCATGTAGTTCTTCAAGGATCCAAGAAAACTACTATACAGAAGAGCATTAAGTAAAACCTAGATTGGCCCTGAATCATGCTGAAAAAAGGAATTTGTGGTAGGAGATATTAACACAAGCTTTTGCAGATATTAACTGGACATCACAGTAGGCAATGCCAAGTTTCCTTTTTTTTCAGAAGTGTGATATACTACTAACATTAAGCCCAATTTTGTGGCTACACTGAATGTAGCAGAGCCCAGGATAGGTTAGGACTTTAAAAAATTAAAATATGAAGGTGGGAAAGATAAAGTTGAGTACTTTCTAGAAGTAATATGTAGAGAAGAATCCTGACGAGAGAGGATGAGGATGCTGGATCCCTGCCTTGCAGCCCCTGCCCTCCCTCCTTCTGCCTGGGTGGGGGGCAGCCCGGAGCTAAGCTCCTGCTTGGCTCACAACTCTGCACCCTCTTGGCACTTTTCCAACTGCCTCTACCCAGCCTACAGAAATGTTTTTCAAGCTATAGGTAAGGAGAGATGTGCCAGAGTTGTGAGGGAAAAGGTCATGAGAAGGAAAAAAAAAAATAATTAGGCTGAGGAGATGAGGACTTCTCCCATCTTTATAGTTTGCAGACTGCTTTAATTCTTGTCTGTGAGTAGCTCCCACAGAGCAAGTAAAATTGCAGTGAACTATGACATAATTGAGGAAAAAAACAGGATCTTGTTTGATGATGACCATATACTCCTGTCTGCCAATAAAATTACACACTCACATTTATTTCTGCTTTCACTGTAACCACTCATCCCACTTTCTGCTGTTTTGTTTTCAGAAGTTTAAAGAGTCTGAAATAGTACATTATCTAGTCAGATTTTTATATATACTTCAACACTGAAGGTACAAAAGGACTGTTTTGACAATTTGCTGAAAATGCTGTTATGGTTTCTAGCTGTGAAACTGAACTTACATTACCTCAACTGACCGGAGCCATAGCAGACTCTCAGATGGAATGTATGCATCACTCTTTGCCAATTCAGGGTTATTTAATACGGTATGTCTGGAACCAGCCTTTTTGTTGAAATTGTTTTGGCTAAGAAGCTATCCAGATGAGTCTATTGCAAAACTATGTGCTTTGACTGGGATTTTCAAAGTTGGTCTGGAATCGCTCTGCTCAAAAACACCAGTGTTAGAGATTACTTCTTTTGGAGAAAGTCTCTGAAACCAAAGGTTTGGTTTGGTTTTGCTCATTTTTATTTTGTTTATGTATAGGATCAGTACAACTCATGTATGCATATATAATTGTATACAAAACAATTTACCTTTCACTGTCTGTGCTAAAGATATTATCAGCAGAGATAAGCTGATAAAGTTACGGAAGAGCTCTAATTTAGTCACATGAATAGAAGGCATCATTTTTCAGTATTCTGTTTGGCCATGAATCATATTACCCAGAAATGGTTAGTTACTATGTTAATAGAAATAGCTGATGTATTGCAGTGAGTGCTGGAATTTTTCTGCTGTGATGGTTTTCTACTCACATTAATGAGCATTTTTCATTTAAATTGGTTGCGCTGTTTAATTTATTGTGATACCTCTTTGACACTCCAGGACAAATTTTGCTCTCAATCATACTAGTACAAATCTAGGATCTGTTTTCATCAGTGATAGCCCTTGATTTGTTCAGTGTTGTAAACAAGATTTTAGGCATATTTCCATCACAAAATGATAGCTAAGAAGAATCTGAAGTGTTGGGCTTTTATTTCTGTATGTTGGTGAAAGAAAGAGACTTTGGTCTTATGTAGTTAAATGTACTATTTCATACCTGAGTGCATAGTTATGTATATCACAGGCTGTAGTAAGTAATGGGTTCTGAGTTATCCTCGAAAACAGCAACCATGGTGAGTGAAATATTAAACCCAAGTCAATAGTCATTGCTGAGAAAGCAGAGCTTGTTAACCTGGGCATGACAGCCCCACTGCTGCTGCTGCTGCTCTTTGAAAGGTGACTGAAAGGCTGCGTACTCTGGCAGGAAGGAGTTGATGAATTTAGCAGAGGTGAGCTCAGGTACAGCCTCACCTGCCCCATAGCTGGGACATAGTGAGTGGTGGCACCTGTGGAAGGGGCAGAAAAAAATGAGTGTGTCAGGTCCTCCTTCAGACACTGGAGTTCACAATCTGGCATATTAATTTCAGCTGCTTTCCTTGGACGAGATTTGTCTGGATGGTTTTTCAAGTCCTGCGAGGTAGATTGAATTCAATTTTTCATCTTACTCATCATTAAGTGTGTAATGGGCAGTTTCAGGCTTGTAATGAAACTAGGTCAAACAGTAGCTGGCTTGTATAAGCTCCAAATGTCTGGTTCGCTAGACTCTGGTGTGTTTTAAATGAGAATAGATGGTATTTTGATGTACCTTAAAAGGCATAAAAGGACAAATGTACATTAGCCATGAATAGATTTTTCTTATAAAATATGCTGGAAATCACTTACGTCCCAAGTCCAGCACTTCCCTCTTCAGGCCTTTGAGATGTGGTCACAAATGCAATTCCAGTGTCCAAAATTCAAGTTATACAGTTTAAATCCTGCCAGCTGTCACTGCACTAATTCTAATCAACATCACAGAAAAGATACTTTGAAGTCCAGAATTTATATGGGAATATAATGCAAAGTGGCATAAAATCTTTGTACAGCCCCACACGCACTCATTCAGTGTTTCAAGTACTTTGTCCAGCTTATGATGCAATAGATAATATACCATGCAACTATTTTTAGCAAAGTTAATGCAAAAGAAAAACAGCCCAAAACAAAACATTTCACCATTCTCATTTTTGAAATTTTAAACAGGAGTTTCAGGACCACAGATAAAGAAAAACATACAAATTAGGATTTGTAAAGTTTGCAAATGCACATCTTTGTACAATGTTTATAACAAAGGAAATAGAAAAGAAGAAATGTATGCTAGACACTGAAATACCAGAATGTTAGGTGCAGTCTTGGGGTTCTCATGTCAGCATTCCTGCTGAGCCCTTAGCAAGTCATTGAGCCAGGCTCCACCATTTCTCTTCACACCTTCTATTTCTTCTCAGCTTCTCTGGTGGCCATGATATTTACACATTCTCAGAGAATGTGAATGAGGAAAGTTTTCAGAAAGTACTTGTTCCCCATTTTCAGAGTCTTGTAATATAACCCATTCTTTGAATCAAAATTTATTAAATGTATTAAAAATTAAGACACTCTACCTTTCCTGGACTAAATCCCTATTACGACCAGTCTTGCTCCAGTGCCCTAAGTCTCACTTTCCCTTCTGCTCAGCATCACACCTTTGGTATCTCCAGGGGTAGGGATTAGTCTTCAGCTATTCCACAGCCTTGCAGTAAGAACACCTTCTTAAAAATGGGATCTGCAGATTCAAAACTACCACAGGCCAAAAAGAGTCAAGAGTGTGGGTTTCCCATATTGTAAAAGTTACTCTATTCTGTTAGGCATTCTGTGTGGAATTCAGTGCATGACCTGAGCATGTCTAATATGGATCAGGCTTCTCTAAGAAGTTAGGGTATGTTTAGCTGCCTCGTGCCTTTTGTCAGGTTGCACTGGAGTGTAGAAGGTTTATACCCTCAGCCAATGCATCTCTGAGTAAGTGATTTGACAGTCCTTAGGATCTTAGGGCATTTAAACAGAGGAACAAATTGATTTTAAGTACCTTCAAAGCTTAGACGGGACCTGAGCGTCAGCAGTCTGAGAACTGTGGAAGTAGTATTGGGGACATGGGGAGTGCGAACAAAACCTCGTCGGAGAGGTGAGCAGCTGCTCCCTGGGATGGGGTAGCAGTTCAAATGAATACCTGCACTAGCCATTCACATTCTTGCCTTTTTGTAAGGAAAAAAATCAATGTATTATTTTTTCTACCCTGACCCTGCATATTACTGATCTGAGTGAATATTTCACAGTATATATCTTTCCTGACAAACAGAGCTGATTTTTTTTCTTCTTGGGCATGAAACCATCTGCCTGTAGCTATGAATAGATTGCAGTTTCCTCATGTTTCTCTCTCTAAAAAATGAAATGATTTCCACCTCCTCCATTTCACATCCCCTCTCCCAATCTTATTATCTCTATGGATTGATCCTGACCTGACCTCTGAACTGTTTTCTGGTCACAGGAATCATCAGGGTAGTGTCTTTCGGCCACAGGTATAGAGAGCTCACATATGTTGCTATTTGCTGTTGTTTAATCTTATTTTGTTTGTTTTGATAGATGCTCTCAAGAAGAGTAATATATTATGATGGACACTTTTACACATTTCTGTTCTATTCAATATATGAAGATCAGGGGGAAGATACAAAACCAGATGCAGCATAAAATAAAATTGAAAAAGGTTGGTTAACAGAATAAGCAGTTTCCTGAGTAATTTCTAGACCTAAATCTG
>WAAG01037946.1:225-14371 GCA_013390105.1 Tichodroma muraria | reverse complement strand
AAAAAGGACAAATGCACTCCAGGAGATGGAAGGAACTTGGGTCAGTTCTAAAAAAAAGTCAGCACATTTTAGTAACTAATGGCCTCAGTAGTAGCTGGTGCCAACCACACTGATGACGTGGGCTCGGCTTACTGCTCACAGCTCGTGCTCTGGAGAGGATCCTGCTCTTTACTGAAAGAGTTTTCTCTCCTCATTTTAGCCCTCACAGTCACTGTATTTGTTTATGTGTTTTTGCTGTTCCAGGCAATAGCTCATTATTTAATCAGGAAACCTTTTTTCATTTTGTTTTTGTTTTGTTTATTTGTTTAAGAGCACACTCACATATGTCATTCATCAGCTTGAAACTGAGAAGAGGCAGTCTCTTCTTTTTTTTAAGTTTCATAAATTATTTTGGTGACTCTTTCACAACCCTGCAGGTGACTGTCACCTGCACTCATCAGTGTCGAGAGTCGTTGAGTGTCCGTAACTCAGTCAGTTTTCAAGTAATAATTTCCAGGAAATTGTTAACTAAATCCCCCAAATGACCAGACCTTCTCTGAGACTTATTTATACAAAAAACCACACCCCACGGACAACTATTACAATTAAATTATTATACATTAAAATATAGCCAAATGTTCTTAAAAGCTCAGAACACGTGCAAGTGCAGACATTCAGATCCTAGGCTAAGGGTTCAGAAGAATTTGTTCTTACAAGAAGATTGCTCCATAGCTGCTTGCTGTAGCTCCCACACGTCTCCTCCTCCTGCTCTGGTACCCATTACTGGCAGACACAGTGCAGGGAAGAAACTGTCTCTGGATAGGCAGAGATTCCTGTTGTCCTGGTTTCAGCTGGGATTGAGTCAATTTTGTTCCGAGTACTACTGGTACAGTGCAGTGTTTTGGATTCAGGATAATAATGCTGATACCACTGATGTTTCCAGTTGTTTCTGAACAGTGTTTGTACCAGTCAAGGACGGTTCGGTTTCTGCTGCTGAGACAATGCATAGACTGGGAGGGACAGGAGAAGCTGGGTGTGGACACACCAGTGACAACTGGTCCCAACTGGCCAAAGGGATACTCCAGGCCATGTGGCACCATGCTCAGTGTCTCACAGAATCACTTAGGTGGGAAAAGACCTTTAATACCATCAAGCACAACCATTAACCCAGCACTGGCCAGGCTACCACTAGGCCATGTCCCTTTGTGCCGCATCTACGCGTTTTCTAAATCTCTCCGGGGGGGCAACTCCATCACTGCTGGCGGAACCTGAGCAGCCAGTTCCTTTTGGGGAAGAAATTTTCCAATTAGAAATATCAAATTAAGGGATTAAACATCCCCTGGGGCAACTTGAGGCCATTCATTTCCTCTCATCCTATTTCTTGTCACTGGGGAGAAGAGACTGTCCCTCATCTTCTTTCAGGACACTGAGCCAGAGCAGGGGAGGGAGGTAACTGGCCCAGCCACTCCTGCTGCCTCTGCTGTGTCCCTCTGCCCACGTGCAATCAGCCCTGTCTGGGCTCACTCAGGGCACACTCAGGACTTCAGGGGTGGGATACATCCCTTTCCCTCTGCTATTTATCCTGCTGCAAAGAACAGGGGAGCCTGAGAGATGTTTTGATGTCTCTGGACAACCCAAGGACCCCAAAACATTGGTTAAAGCTTCTCCAATGACTGATTAAGCTTCCTCCGGGGTGACTTTATGCCACAGGAACATCACAAATGCACTCATAATATCTCTCGAGAGCTGATAAAACATTTTGAATTTAAAAATAATCCACAATATATTTTTCTTATTAGACAGATGGATGCTTTTTATGAGCTTTATGCTGAAATGCTGATTTTTGGAATTCCTACTACAGAAGTTACTGTTTGCTCCATTGACATATCTTATGTTTGGTGTCAGCATGAGAGCTTTTTATCCACTTTGTTTCTGAAATTGTAGCTGGCTTGCATCTGGAAAGGCAGACAGGAAACAACAGTTTGCTTGTCTAGTTCTGGCTTTAGTGTATTATTAAAATGGTAGTTGTGATTTTCCAACTTAAATTTAAATTTGGTCAGATACTGAGACCCTCACATGAAGAAGAAAATGGTGTGTGTGCAGCAGGGACAGCTGTTCCAGAACAAGAGCCACCAGCTCCCAGCAGGCCAGGGAGCATCCCTGCTCCATGGGTGCCTCGTGGGGAGCCCTGAGCTTTGCACAGCACTCACAGGAGGAATGGGGAGCCCTCTTTCTGCTGATTTAAGAAACACTTAAAGGAGCAGGATGAGAAATTATAAAGGCTTATTTAAATATATACTATTAACACTGCATATTCCAAAATTTAGAATGTAACTTTCTTATGCATGCAAATAAATAGTGAAACTGTATATTCCAGTCTCCCTGCAAGCAGTTTGTCTTATTTAGAAGGGAATATGATTTGCACTCAGTTTATGTAGTTTGTTTAAGCATTTTTAAATTGAAATGTACTTGAGCTTCTAGGCAATCTATAGAGGCTTCTTTGCCATGATGTTATTACCAGCTGTCCATATTTTATGGGCATTTTGCTCTGTCTCATTAGAGGAAATCCTGTGGGTGCACTCTGTGGAATTTTGTGTATTGACCCAAGTGTTTTGATTTTTTTTTATGGTGAACTCTACATTAATTTGTAGAATTGACGTGGTCTTGGACTACATAAATGTTTGATATTGGCCAGAGACATTTGTGACATGAGGAGCCTTTCTGCTGGTTTCCATGGTGTGGGCCCTACGAGTCACTGCAGCTCTTGCTGGGCTCCAGGCTCAGATACAGCCCGGCTGTGCCAGGCTTGAGGGAACCCAGTCAATCCATGGATGCACAAATGGTGTAGAAGTGGCAGTCTCTGCTCTGGGATTGGTTTAGCATCTCCAAACTATACCAAGTGTCCCTCGCAGTGGCTCCAGGGAGTGTTGCAGCAGGTGAGACCCCCTTTACACAAGTAGGTGTGCTTTTTCGTGGAGCAAAACAAAGACACGGGTCCACGAGCGTTGTAAGAGGACGGCTGGTACCAGCACAGCACACCCCTGAGCATCTGGGTACAGAGTCCTCTCTAGCCCTGATGCAGAAGTGAAAGGTAAATCCTGGCTCTTGAGCTCAGCACTGACCACATCCCGCTTCCTGAGCAGCAGAAAATGCAAATATCTGTCCGAGTCCCTGCCATGGCTATCGCGCCCCGGGCACCGCTTAGGCCGGTGCCCTGTTCTTTTGGACACATGGGACGTCAGAGAATTTCTTTGAAACATTCTTGGTTCTCGGTTAATACTTTCAGAAAGTAGCACAGCTGTAGATGAGTGAAAGATCTGATGTCTGTTCAAGCTCCTGTGGCGAAATAGTTAACTACAACTGGCTTGATTAAAAAACTGGAATTTGAAGGAAATGTATGATATAGTGTATCAACTTATGTATGTCATCCATGGGGAAAATTTCTTAAGCATTTAAGTTTAGATACTTACTGCACTGCTTTATTGTAAGAAAAGAAAGGATACTTTTCCCTTGTAACACAACATGCTGGATTTGGGGTACTGTTCTCTTTTTGGCATCCCCTGATCTGTACACTATTTTTTCCAGCAAAGAATTCACTTGATTGAGAAGCAGAGTTCATGTCCTTGTGTGTTCCTCTTCTTTTGATTTATATTTTTAGCACTTTATTTATTCCTACCTTATTTACATAATTGGAATTTTTCAGTAATATTTTTATTACAGAAAGAAAGTGAGAAACTGAATGTTTGGGCCAAATTAGCCTACTTCATGTTAGTTTGGCTGGCTTGTTAATTTTCTCAGTTTGATCTGAAATAGCAATTACATCATGATGAAAGCCTATCATAGGTTTTGTCTATACATTGCACCTGTTTATTAGCAAGTTTGGAGTGTGGGGGTTAAATATTACTTTCACTTGATTTATTATTTATGGCACTGTTCTTTTTTGACTGTGTATGCATATATGTATATGCATATAAACACACATATGTTATATAAAAGATGGCAGTGTGTGGTGGTAAATACATCTCTTGGCATGAACTTGGAATATCAGCAGTAGTCATGAGTATCAAATTTAATTCTTGCCAAGCTAACATAAGAAGATAAGCAAATATTTAATATTATATATAGTTGTTTTATGTGCTTCAATCTGCACACATGCTCTCTTTATACCGCTTTTGTTGGGAGAAAGGTAGCTTTTTCTTCAAATTTAAAATCTGATTCAAAATTTTATGCCCCCAGGGAAAGCTTCCACCCAATGACTGGTCTTTTTCCTGAGCAAATCTTTTCTGTTAGTGATGGGAATCGGCTGAGTTGAGGATAAAAATAAACAGGGACTGAGTTCTCTTGCTGTTTCCTTGAGTGACATCAAAGTCCAAGCCTGTAAATACTTACGTATGTATTTAACTTTGGTACTTTGAGTACTCTTAATGATTCAAATGACATTCCTCATGGCAGAATAGTTAAACATGGGAACAAATGTCTGCAGGTTTGAGTCCCAAGGGTGTTTTTGCTCGTCAGCTGCACCATTTCAGTATTCTGGTGTTCTCCTATAACTCTCATGTGCGGGCATGGTATGCACTGATGAGGTTATACCATATCAAAGCAATAGCAAAATATATCTGTGTGTTTTCTTCGGACTGTCTGCTGTTGGTCGAAATACTCCTTTACTAACTGCTTTAAAACGTTGGTTAAATGTACAGGAGAATGGTAGAAACCTTAATCAAAAATTGCAGGGTGGGGACATTCATAGGAGGAGTATGAAATGCAACATTACCATGATGAAGTGGCTGGTTTGATTCTTTATTTTTAAAGCCTAATTTAACTCCACTGCACTGTTATATAAATCTTTAGGGAAAAATGTTAATGCTGATTTAATATGCATTTAGTAATCAGACTTTTGCAAGCCATTTGTGGTGTTTGCGTTGACAGGACCCAGCTGGAGCAATTACAGGTGTGCTGAATGCAAATATTTAATCCTGGTCCATCTAAAGATGGTCTATTAAAAACCCCAAATGAAATATGGATAAAAATTGTAACAGTTCCTCCCTTAAGTGTATTGAATAATGTACTCTTAATTTAGATACTTGTATTTAAAAATAATTTTTCTAAATTTAACTAGTGCTCTAAGGGAAGTGCTTGTATTTTCCTTGCAGTTTGTTGCACTGTGAGTGGGTTTGTGTGTCATGGTGGTAGCCCAGTGCTGGAGCAAATGGGCTGCCATTCCAAATCACCATTTAAGTGCTTTTTAATATCTCTAGGAGATGAAGGGAAAAATAGGGGTTTTGTGATTTTCATCGTGATTTACAGGACTGTATTTACACAGGATTCATGAAATGCTTCAGTTTAATATTGAGTTTGTTTCATCAGCTATTTATTTGGAAAATTGCTGAGAAACGTTGCACATACCTTTTGGGTTATTTTAAATGGACAGACTTGCTTTAAAAGAGGTTTCAATCTTTATCACATCTGTGATGGATTTACTACACTTCCTGTAAAACATTTAGCGAAGTAATGAATATAACATTAACAAAGCCTACCTTTTGTGTGTCAGTCAATATGACAATTTATTCCTCTCTTATTCCATTAGATTTTTTTTAGTTGGTTTTATTCTCCTAAAATATTTACACTTAAATGCATTTTAAAACATAATCTAGATGAGAAATATTTTACCTGAACCATCAAAGGTACTTGGAAAATAATATAAATGGTGATATTTGTTAAATTTTCATTAAAGCATACATTTAAGTTTCCAGATATTTTTAATCAAAGAAAAATGGATATCTTCATTATTACCATAGTTTAGGGTAGCTTTCTACTTTGTATTCTGCCTATGTTTGTATCCTGACTTTTATTTTTATTTTATAAATGCAAGTAAGAATGCTCTATAGGCAAATAAAATTGCATTGCATATGTTTTCTTAAATATTCCATTTATCTGGATAGTTTTTGAGGGAGAGTGCAGAATATATATTATTTTTATGCAGTTCTTCATACTAGAGTGAAATATTGCTCTTTTGCACTTGTCCAGAGCTGTGGTGACCTGAGTTTTCTGCCATTAGTTTTCCATCTGGAAATTCAATCCACCTTCCCAAGGGCTGCCTCTTCCCCCACAGAGCAGGTCTGAAAGGTGCTGGTGGGGGGAACTGGCTGTCTTCCTGTTGCTGCAGAATGGCATGCTGTGATTTAAATAATCCATCCTTGAAACTTGGACCTTTCCTTTTTGGTAATAGATTATTCCTAAATGAACTTTAATAAGAGTGCTGGCAGGTAGTTAACAGCAGCAAAGGCAATCATTCTGAGTATATGTCAGAGCCATAAAACTTAGGAAAGTAAAATATAATGAGGTTTTTTGTCTTATCTGCAAGGTGAAAAGGATAGGAATAGAAATGAATGGATTTGAGGACCTCATGCAGTACTGTTTATTTCTTTGATAAATGTTACAGCTTGTGCCACATGCCAGTGGAGCAGTCATTTTTCCTGGACATTTAAGCAGCTGTTTCATCTGACCCGTAAGCGTGAGCTCAGATTTAGCTACTGCTGCTAAACCTGGTACCTCTCCCACTTCCAGTGCTTAACAAGTGTGACTCCAGCTCCAGAATTATTTACTTTGCATGTTTACTGACAAACTTCTGCTGGGTTTTAATCTTGTGCCAAGCATCGCCTTCATCTGAAAATGCAAAATACCATCATGAGAGACCAAATAACCCCCCTGCCTTCAGTGGGACTTGTACCTGCCTGTACTCAGGCTTAGACCCTGACACGGCCTCTCCATGCCCAGGAGGTGGAGGGGAGGCAAGTGCCCACCTGGGACAGAGGCTCTGACAGGCAGGGGGAGATGAGCCCTGGCCTGGGATTGCTGGGGGAAACCTCCTCGTCCCCTGCCAGAGCGGCAGCTTCGGATCTGCCACAGCCAGGTGGGGATGGTCCAGATTGTTCCCTAATCCAGACACCTGACAAACACCCGGAAACCTGCACCAGCAAACACAGATTTTTTTGGCCAGTCAAGCTGCAATGGCAATAAGTTACTGCAAAGCTCTGCCTGCCTGGAGCTTGGCTCATTCTTGTATTTGCCAAAGCTTTCTCAGAGGGTGTTTTGGGTTGACTTTTTCTTGCGACTTGGAGTAATATAGGAGTGAGGACAAGATGCCTCAAACAGGGCAGTGACAAATGCAAAAAGAAACAGTGAAAAATGAGAAGACAAGGATCTTAAGGAAAAATCATAATAAATATCACATACAGGCTACCCAGTTATGCCAGCTCAGCTTTGAGGTGTTTTTCTAGACTCAGTTAATATATAGCACAGGTTTCCCTTCAGTTAGGAAAAACATTAAAAATATATTAATCATCCTTAAACAAAAAAACATGTGTTTGAATGACAGGGGAAAAGCATGCAACATCAAGTAGCTGTTTCTGAAATTTGAACACTCCCTCCATACCTTCCCCCTGAAGTAATTCCTAAAATTTAAAAAAACATCTCTGCCATCCCCAGGCCTGGCACTGGTGCCTGTGGACCACTGTGCTGGCACCAGCTGGGCTTCAGGTTTAGGGGATGGATCTGGCACCCCAGGCATTTGCAAGATGATGCCCCCCTGTCTTATCCTCTATGTAACTAATTCAGATTCAGCTCAAAATCCTTGAGGACTGTGTCTGCTCTCGCAGCAGATGAAATGGAGTAGCTGTGCTTCCAGAACGAAGCAGCAGTATGACCTTTAGCTTGCCTTTAATGTGGGGAGTTGTTTGTCATCCACCGCAACAGCATTCAGTGACAGAAGGGACAAGAATGCGGCAGGGGAGTGGGAACAAACCTATTCGCATGCAACTTGTGGATATCTAAACAAGCTGAATTGGGGCTGTAAATGGGAGCAGTTGCTGTATGCACCAAAACTGCTCTTGTTCACCAGGCACTGAGAGGTCTCTGTTTATGCAACATTAAGGCACATCAGGATTAGAAACCCAGTGCTTTTAGCACTGTAACAGAGGTGAGTGGTCCCTGTTCCCACAAGCTGCCTTGCTAAGGCTTTGCCCGGTGGTGCCTCTGTTAACTGTAACACCCGGACTTGAAAAGACTTAAACATGCATTTTATCTGGCCTCTATTCAGGAACTATGTGGGCAATTTAAACAGCTGCTTCACTGAGATCCATGAGCCAGGGACACTGAAGATGCTTTCTGAACTAGGTCCCAATCGTGTGGTCAGAGGAAAGAAAGGGGAAGAAACAGCAAGAAACTGGAAGGAAAAAAAGAAAGGATTTCAGAATAGAAATTTGTGCATATTTAGTCTCAGATGCAACTCAAGAGGTGTCAGAATAATAACCTTAAATTTAAAAAAACTCAATAGATATTACAGTTCGGAAAAATGGACAAGCTGAGATCAGAGGAACATGAGTGCAAAAGAAAACAGATTTTGAGAATTTCTTCTCACTTTGGGTATTATAATCTTGTTGCTAAATTTGTCTGAGAGAAATGTTTTCAGAAAAGGGCTTCAGAGCTAGGTGAGTATTTGACTTGACTGAAATGAGAAATTAGTATGTGAAATGAACAACTAGGTGCTGTGTTCAGCAAGAAGGAGAGTCAGTTTCATAAAACATCAGAGCACCAAAATGAGGCTTTGGGGCTTTGTGGAGCTTTCCACCCATGCATGAACCACAGCAGCCCCTGGAGAATCTCACCCCATCCCAAAGGTAATAGGCTGCCCCCATGGCAGCTTTTTGGCAATTTATGAGCAATTGTTAGAGAAGACAAGGTCAAAAAGCCATATTTCACCCTGGGAGCAGAAGTGGTGAGCAGATGGGGGAGTTAATTCCTGGCCTTGAGCCACCTTTGAGATAGTCCAGCCTCTGGGAGTTTCCCGTTGGTGGGAAGGGCCCCCTATGCTGGGCAACCAACTCCTACAGAATATATTGTTTTTTGCGCGGTGCTCCTCTGGCAGAGATCTAAGAAACCAGCACCCAGTCCTCCCCCAGTACTACAGGTCCTCAGGCCACTGTGCAGAGCAAATATCCCTTTTCCCTGTTTTGGTTTTCTCAGACACACAGAACTATTCTTAGAAATCCTGTTTCTGGCCTCATTATCTACTTTGCCTGTCTTGTATTGTAGCACTTTATTTTCCTTGAACAACGTCTTAAACATACCAACGTATCCAGCACAGCTAATTTGCAGACCAGCAAACTTGTTTTCAGCACCTTCTAATCTCTTAGAGACTCCACTTAATTTTCTGTAGCAGAGCCAGTCTGTGAGGAGTCTGTTCTTTCATGGATCAAACCCTGTTCTGAAGCACCAGTGGTTTCACATCTAACATACCCATCTGCCAGACAGGACTTGCAAAAATGAATACAATTCAGTAAATACTGCCAGACTGCTTAGGTAGTGTTGGAAGTTTGCTTTTAAACATGTTGAAAACAGAAGTCCTGTTTACCCCTTTCTCCAGTGTCACCTCAGCAATCATGAGAAGTTTCTGAAAGAGGTCTAGTCAAGCAGCCAGAGACAAGTGACTGCATAGTCTGACTGTCTCTCTCTTCCCTGTGAGCTGATGGGGAGGAAGAAATGACCCTTGGGCCTGTGCTTTTGAAAACGTAACAAGTAAAACAGGAACTAGTACATTTATGGAGAGTTAGTCCTTTGGGGACTGTTAAAACCTGTGGTGCAGGTGAAGCCCCAGCTCTGGATGTCCTTATTACTGGAAATTGGAGGGCAAATGTTGGAGGGGGTGCCACTGACACTACTCTTTAGGTGTATCTTCAGATTCAGATGAACCCTCTCTTTGGCTGCCAGGGCTGCTTCAGAGGCACCACAGAGCCGGGTGAACCTTTAATCTGATGCAGTACTGACACCCTTCTATGAAAAGCTTGGGTCTTGTCTTCATAAGGAAGTGAGTAAGTTTCTGTTGCAAACTTAGAACAGCTACCGTCACCATTAAAAATACACATCCCTGCTTACCATTCTCCTGGTTGTAAAAGACCTCTGAGACTGGAGAGTACCAGGAACTCAAAATCTGTTCTGTAGGGTATACTGCATGCAATTATGGGTCTAAAAAATCCAGTAAGGCATCTGGTATCTACTGCTCCTCTCACCTTGTTCAGCCCCTGAAGAAAAAGACAAATGCTCTTTTCTTTCTATGGTAATTTGGAGTGAGGAAGGAGATAGCTGGTAAAACCTACTGATAAGATTTAGACAGAGGTGCCAACAATCCCCAAGAAGATGTGGAACATAAAATGTAAAGCTTTTCCCAGAAGAGCAATTTCTAACCACACTGCTAATTCTGCAAGACAAATGCAAGAGAAGTACTTACTGTTTACTCTGTCAAATAAGACCTCCTTTACTCCCAGGTATAGACATCATTGCTGTGATGTCAAATTTGTCCACTACTGCTCCAGCGTGTTTTACTTTCTAATTTATGGCTTGTCATTTGTTATGCAGTTTCCCTGTTCCCAGACCTTCCACACAGCACATTGCTAATGAGCTCCTTTTCCCTGAAGATAGGTATTGATAAATGCTGGGCAGGCAGGAGGCTGCCCTTTATAGGAAAGCTTCCTCCCAGTAAAAGCTGTAATGGCAGCAGATGTATTGTAGAATCAAATGGGATCAATATGTTCTGCCCAAACTGAAGAGTTAGGCTTACTCTGAGCAAAGCAGAGGTGAATTCCAAAAGAGATGTTCCACGTCTCGTATAATGGGGATTATGAGACCACTGAGCCACATAAGATATTTTAAAGCCTATTCAGCAAGCTTGCTCGCAAGCCTGCTGCATACTCAGGTATCAAATGGCCAGTGGTGTGGAGTCCATTCTGACAACTTGCTTGTTTACTGTGATATTGAATACAGGAACGTCCACAAGAGCTTTGGAGAGTGCTACAGGAGCTGCCCCCTGCCCACCTTGCCTATGAGGGCATTGCCTTTCCTGTGGCATTCCTGACAAAATCAGAAACTGCCACAAGTGACTCATTTTCCATGAGTGATGAGGCTTCAAAAGGAAGATATAAAAATAGTTAATGGAAGCAGGGGGAAGTTTCTGAGTCAGTTGGCCATGTAAATTTTGAGTGGGGCTTCCCAAACATAACTTTCAATATTTGAGTTAAGTGAATTAACAAGGAGCTATTGAAGCAATGAGCAATGAGCACTGGATATTTGGCTGCCACAATGTGGTTTTGATCACAGGCACATTGGAAGGACTGTACAAATTTCCTTTCTTTACAAAAAGTCTTAAAGTATCTAATTTGTGTTTTGGGTTTTTTTCAAACTTGTGAGATAAAATATAGCTACCCTATTTTTTTGTATTGATTTTTACTCATCCTTTCAACGTTCCTTTCCTGTGATGTGATCTAATTTTGTCTGCTTTCCTGATGGTAAATGAAAACATCTTGGGAATGCAATATGGGCACAGGCACAAACTTTAAAAGCAAGGAGTGATCAAAGACAGTGCTGGCTAACCACTGAACAGCTTCTAATTAGCTTTCAGCTATCTTATAGAGAGCAAACTGAATGATAAGGACTAATTATTCATACATAGGCCACATTATTTAGACAAATAACCTGTAAAAGACAGCAATCAACCTGCATTGCGGTGTCTTTTTAAATTAGAATTCATATTTGAGATCGGTGGGAGAATCATTCTGGTTTAAAATGGGGAAAGATGTAAGCTATAGGAATTAGAGAGGAAAAAGCATAATTCACCTGCTTATCTAGGTAAACATGAGCCAAATGTGGCATTCTTGCCTTGCTGCATCATTGCCACAGTGAAGCTTGAATATCTTTCCCTGTCTCAAAGGAGACACACAAAATATTTGGGATGGTTTCTTCCTGTGTCACATAATGTGAAGCAAGTGTTGCACAGTTAATTTGCTTTCAGCATATATTGTAAAAGCCACTAGACCTCCAATTTCAGTGCAGAATTTAACCATCTCTTTTCCCAGGATATTAGCATATATTTGTTGTGTTGTACTTTCTTTGTTTCTTTCTTTCTGGGGTTTTAAACATTTCTGGGTCCTTCCTGATATTTGCAGCAATTCCTAATTAATGTGTTATGTGTATTTAGTTAGCGTGCTGTGTGCTTCCTCTTAGAGATATTAATAAAGATGTTAAATAAAATTGGTTCTAGTATTTATCCAGCAATCACTTGCTCTTTGCCCTTATAAAGACATTTATGACAATGCACTCTACCCATTGCATTTTTTCTCTCACTTAATATTCTTCTGCTATATTGGTCTTGGCTTTTTCTAATGGAATCCGATATTAAGAATCTGGACTTTTGTATATAATTGCATTTTTAAAAATCTAATTGAACTTACGTCGTTTGGATTTTTCAGCTTGTATAAAGCAATGCCATGATTTCTCCACTCGCAGCCTTGGTTGCTGCTGATTATTGTGTGCCATGGCGAGGCCCTTCATTATCTGTTTTGGCTGATTGCTTCATTGCTTCCTAAAGGTAGATTTATTGCACCATTCTTGCATGCATCTTTCCCTCCCTTTCAATGATTAGCCATACCTTTGCTTTCCTGCTCCTCCCACAGCTTGTTGCCAATTCCCGCTCTGCTTAATCTTTGGAAATTACTCAGTTGTTACTCATTATTCAACTGATACTGAAATATTTTGTTTCTGTTTAGTGAATATTAATTCTCAATACTAATACATCATGCTTGGAAAAAGACCTATACCATATTAAGTACCTATTAATGTACTAAAGTGAAATGAATCTCAGAAAGGAATAATTAATTCCAAATTTTAATGAGATCAGTTAATTTAGTTTCTGAAAATGGTCAGATTTGGTTTAGCATTCAATTATAGATACAGAATCAATCTTCTATTTATGATGTTCCTGAGATACTCACTGCAAGCAAATTTTTAAAAGTTATTTTTATCAGTACAATCTCACTTTCTAAAGGCTCTTCATGAATGCAATATGATGAAAAATCATGGGAAAACAGAGTAGTGTTTGAGGATGCAAGTATGGTTTAGATGAACAGTGCAAATACTTGTAGTGCAGGCTGAGTTTTCACTATGTTAAGGGAACCGGGGACTTTACATAAACTCCAACTAGCACAGAATGTGGCTGCCAGGTTTCTTATGAAAAGGAGATGACAGGAGCACATTCGATTTATTTTGAAAATGTATTGGCTGCCAGTCAAATACTATACTGGTTTTGAAATTGCTTTCCTTGTTTGTAAGGTGTTACCCAGTCCCAGCCTATCTCTTTGACAGTCTTTGTCCTCACATTCCTGGTCAATCTCTGTGATTTACTCAGTTCCAAGAGTCCTCTAAAGACCAAGGACTTTAATTTCTTACTGACGGTTTCTTCTCCAGAAGTTAAGATTGTCCCTGATTTTCACTGCAGCCCTGATGGAGAATTTCCCTGACCCAGCACAGCAGTGGCTCTGAGCTGGAGCTGGGCACACTGCTAAGTGCCTTGTTGAATTCATCTCTCAGTATGACATTGTCTGCAGTTCTTTTGCGCTGCACAGAGTAAGAGAAGAATCAGGCTGTTGCTTGTTTGAAAGTTAAATACAAAGTGTTAACTTCTTTTTCCAGTTTAGCTTTTCTGATGCATTGATAATACTTAAAAAAAAAAAAAAACCCCAAAAAAACCCAAAAAACCCACCCAACCCAAAACCACCAGAAAAAGACCCAAAACCGCTGAGGGTTAGTTTTCTGTGCCAGTCATTGTGCAATATTTACATGACAGCTGGTAAAACACATTTTTTTGTCCCTTGTCGGACTTCATCTGATTTTTTCTTTCAATTATTTTGCAGGAAATCTTTACAATTTATGACAGGTTTTTATTCTGTAAAAAATTAATGTCAGATACGCTTGTGAATTTGTTTCTCCACCACATTTTTTTCTGCTTTTATTGTTTTTTGCTTTTTTTCCTTTGCTCTCCTTTTTTTGCCTGCACTTTGTATAAAGTTCTCCAGTCATGATTTTACATGTCAAAAATGCCTTTTTCTGTCTTCCCACTCACACATATTGAGAAACATTCCAAACTTTTGATAAATTAGAGTGGTAATGTTGTAATGCTCCACATTTTACCATGTTTCTTCAGCTTTGGAAAAACACTTGAATTCTTTGGAGTGTGCAGCTCTTAGCATGACAGTGACATCAGGAGAAAGGGAGAAAAGAAGAAGAAAGAAGAGAAAAAAAGGAAGAGAGGAGCCAATATTCTTTCTCAAGGACATGCATCTAT
>WAAG01037944.1:1425-15325 GCA_013390105.1 Tichodroma muraria | reverse complement strand
GACTTTTGAGACAATCTGCATAAATCCCAGGTGGAAGAGCACTCATTCCAAAATACTGAGTTTTTCTCTAGATTACTGGCCCTGCAAGAGGATGACAGTCTGTGAGGCCTAAAAATAGTAGCTCCAAAATGCAAGAGTACAGCGTAAAATATACACAAAGTTCTTTCTGATAATTCTGAAAAATTGCCCAAGATCCAAAGCCATCCACGTAACNCTTTGCCCTGCCTCTGTTGGAATTTCTTATCCTTGAGGTAAAAATACCAAAAAGTAGTGTGCCTGCTCCCCAGCCACTGCAGCTCCCAGCTTGAGGGCAGTGTGATTCACCTTCAGGTTTTATTTGGTACTGAGGCGGCCGTGAGCTGAGGCAGCGAGGAACTTGGAGTCACTAATTCATAAGATTTAACTGTGGCAGTGGAGTGGTATGGGAATAGGATGTGAAGACCAGCAACCTCTTCAGTCATCGCTGTTAAATCCAGTAGGAATTGCTTTGCAGAGTGCTTAAGTCCTGACTGGAGAAGTTGCAGTGAACCGTTCCTTTCCTGTAGTATGGTTGACCAGTGCTTTGCTATCTTCAGGGAATGAAGGAGCTGTCTATTAGCTGGTAACTGTAGTCATCTTCTTATTGAGCTCCTTTAAAGGGTTTGTTTAGAAAACCTTGATGGTCAATTAGAAAGTTCATACTAAGTACAAGTAGTAAGTAAATAACAACAAATATGGAGCACATTCATCTACCTACATTGGTTTAGTATTTTCTAAGAAATAATATCTTAGTTTCGCTCCTGTAACTGATTCAGGGCACAAGTAAATATTCTCACGTGACAAATGACTAACCAAACCACACATACAATAGGTGTAAAGAAGTTGTACAATTCAAAGGTGCTTCTGGAATAATTTTTAAGAAACTGTCAGACTTGTCAAATGTGGCAAGCATGAAGGCATGTTTTTGTTCTGTAATTCTTCCCCTTTTTTAGCAAATTTTGAACTAGAGTTCTGATTATTGTTGTTATTGGTTTGGGAGAGTATTTTTCAGATTTCCAGGAGACTTTCTGCAGGAATCTAAAGTTTTGAATTTACACTAGAAGGTATTTTGTGATGCATCATGTTATTTTTACAGGAAAAAAAAGTAAAAAAGAATCTGCAAGTCCATGAATCTCATTCCTTTATTCATGCTTATACAAAAGTAAAGTTTTTAAAGTAAACCATCTCTACTTGTTAGAGATGTTAATCTCTAGCAAGGTTAATATGGGCTTGATGTGGAAAGGCACTTTGGCATTAGTATAGTGCTTAAGCACATGCTTGACTTTCAGTCCAGAAGCATTGGAGTACCTTCGTGAAATGGAGCAGTAACCTGAGGCTTTATTCAGCACAACTTAGAAGCTTCCTCAAGGAGTTTGGTTTGCCTTTCTTCCCTGTGAGGGGACGCACCCATGCCTCCTTTTCTAAGGGTTTTTACTGTAGCGCTCAGGGAGGAGCAGGGAAGTAGGAAAGGACGTTTCCTGACACATTTTAATACACTGCTACCATGAGACAGCATAACTTAATCATCATATTTTTTCACTAAAATGATGTGAAAATGTTTTAGGTTTATAGTTTGGAAACGTTGAGACTTATACTGCATTCTGCTTCTGTATTTGGTATCCCACAGCACTTAGGTCTGTGAGCTTGTCAGCTTCACTCATAGCCAAAGACAGTGTTCACTCATATAAAACCCTACAAAGTCAGAGCTCTTTTTCATGTTCTGACTTTTTATTGGCTTCTTCTTAATAGCAGAACTCACAGCTTGTTTTGTTGTTATTTTCCTGTTCAGGGAAAAAATAAAAGTTGCTTTCATTTTACATAAGTTTGGTTATTTAATCTGAGTGTGACACTCAGGCTTCAAAGAATCCTGTGCAGTATGTTTTTAATCTGTTCTTTTTAATGAATTCTAGTCACTAAGAAATACTGTTATCTAGGTCAGATTTTTTGAATATTATTTTACTGTGGCTGCAGATCCCGCTGTGCTTTCTCTAAAATGAAATCCCCAATGAGGTCTTGTTTTACTTTCTCACAGCTTTGTGGAGTAACTTTTCTAACTGTAAATGTAGGTTGTGCTTTGTTTTTCAGTACAAATGTATTCTTGACTGAATCAACATCCACCCATCTATCTTAAACTTTCTTGGGAGACAAGGGAACAGGACATAAAATACCTCCAAATTTTATCATTGATATTCTTGATCCTTTCTACCTGGAAGGAATGGAAAAGAGATGTTCAACCCAAAATTTATTACTTAATTTCAAAGGTGTTGATATAACTGCTCCTTAGCTAGTCACAGCACAATGGCCTTGACCATGAGGCAGAGCAAGACATTGTTTGATGTCATGGAGAGGCTCNCCAGGTTGTATTAAATTGATTATTACTATTTTATAATGTTAATTCAAGCCAGATTGTCCTATGATGGGATGAACCAAGTTGGATGCACACACAGCCATCTTTGAATGTCAGATGCTATATGTTGTCCAGTCAGTTTGTTATTCACTGTGAACAGTTCAGGATAAACGTGGAGCTGGATAAATCTAACCCAGTATACCAGAGAATGGCAAACACACTTAGGAAAATTTTATTTTCTTTACAATTTACCCACAGGATAAAAACATGGTATTTGTCAAACTGCTGACAGGCAGTGGTTGATCTAGATCCATTGTTCACAGTGATCACTTAACTTCTCCAGAATTACAAGATTTTTGATTTAATCTTCTTCAGTGCCAGTGTATGATAAATTTTAACTCTGTGACAAAAAGTGTGTGATCATAAAGGACCTTAAAGCAGGGATGTGTACGGAAATAAGTGGANCTGAGGTTTCTGAGCATTTCTTTTTCTGGACCTTTATTGTGACATCTCTGTCTTTACCGTAACTTAGCTCTTAGTATGTCTCCCCAAGAGACTTCTCAGTCCCTTGAGCAGAAAAGCGTTGGGTCTGTTAGCCATGCCTGCAGGGGGAGGACATTGAGCAGTGATCACCTTAGATCCCCTAGATCAGTGACAGAGTAAAATTGCACTAGATTTCCTCCAGCTGGCTATCCTACCCTTTTCTGACATGTTTTCTTCAGCATGTGTGGATTGGGCACATACTTCCATGTTTGTTGATAGAACACCACCGCACAGCTGCATAGTTTCTTTATTTAATTGACATCGTTCTTCACTCCTGATGGAATGATTACTTGCATAAAGATATTTCCAGGTAGATGTCCTAACAAAGTAGTTCATCTCTCAGGATGTTTTTTTCATCAAAGAAATGTTTAAGCTTATAATTGTGATGATTTTCTATGCGGAGTGTGAATTTCTGACAGTGATGTCAGATCAGCTTATAGGTAGCTGAAAGGAAAAGCCAGTTTTGTAACCTAAATGGGTAAGAAGAGAAAAGCGGTGGAATAATGTCAAGTTTATATCAGAATGAGGATGCTGAAACTGAGAAGATTTGAAGAAAGCTGTATTACAGCCAGGTGAAAGCACTTTTGAGGCAGTTCACTTGGTGCTCCCTGTTCTGGAGCTCAGATGTTAGGGTTCTGGACTTTCCATCTCACTTAGGTTTATGACAGACCTCAGCAGTCTGCAAACAGGGGCTGTAACAGGGCACTCGAGGAGCAGTTGCCCTTAGAAGCTTGAGCTTAGAGAAATTCTGGGTAGAGTCACTGGTGCCAAAGCTAAATAAAGCTGACTGGTCCCAAGGAGTTCTGGGCTCTGTGAATGCTAGCTTGGATTGAAAAGATTATTTTTAATCAATAAATAATTAATTAAATACAGTACTTCAGCTTTACTAGAAGTTTGCAGCTAGCATTGACATACAGCCAAAAATAAGAAAAAGGAGATGTAGACTTCAGCCAACAAGAAATCCAGCCATTTCAACTGACCTGACCTGGTGTAATTTCATTTTCAAGTAACACAAGAAGGACTTCAAAAGGCCCTTGAATAGATGGTGGATAATTGACTCCTAGCAATGAATGCTGAATATGGAGGTGCCTGTGTGCTGGTTATTATTAGATGTATTGTCAGCCTTTGACACTGCTGATCACAAGGCCTGTTGACTCGTGTGCTGGATGATCTACTTCATACCTAAGTTAAGCATTCAGGCAGGTGGTCAACATAACAACTATACCTCTCCCAAGTCTCATTTAAACCCTAGTTTGAAAGTTCAAGAGGGACTTAAAGCTGGCTTGCCCTCTGCAAAAAGGGAAATTACTGAGGTGAATGTTGCGGTCTGAAGGAGCCACTGGATGTGGATTTGTATTTCAGTAGGCACCTGTCTCTGATTAGATCTTCTAGCACTCATTACTGAAAAGGTAGTGCATTGGGACACATCTATGGAAATGGAGGCTTTTTTTAGTAGCAGTTTGAAGTTAAAGCAGTCTTTTCAATCCTTTGCCAGGTCCATAAACATCCAGTTCTGCTTTTGTAATGTAAATTAAGTGTCATTAAAGACCAGCTGTGGTGCTGGATTTGTTTTTACTTATATACGCTGTATTTGTGCTGAAGACACAGATCCTTAGAAAGTACTTTTTATTAAAGGTTACAATTCTTCTGAAGCATATTTATTTGGACATCTCTGACCAGTGACATTTTGAGATCAAGACCTTTGAGGTTCAGTGTGTAGAACAAAATGTTACCATTCTTTTATTTCTGCCGTCACATTCATTCATTGAGATGGCTGAAACTGTGTCCAGTAAATTCACAAAGAGCTGTATCTTGCCCTCTTCAAAGCTGGTGGGCAGGGATGGGAGAGGACAGCAGGGTGGCATTTAGGGAAATATGTCTTTTTCTCCACAAAAACCAGTGTGGTTTGTCAACCAGTGTTGTGTTTTTCAACCAGTGTTGATTGTCTTCCCCGTGTAAGCTTGGTGATGCTTCTAATAGCAGTGCTAGTACTGATAATGGGCCTGGTTTCCTACAGGAGAGCATGGGTTCTTGTTCTTTACCTTCTGTTCCTGTATCTGTGTAGTCACGAATGAGAGCACTCTGTCACCATTGGTTTAGCAACATAACTGGAATTCTTGAGGGCAATAACCGCACAAAGTCATCCAGAGAAGTTTTAGGGAATTTCAGAAGTGTATCAAACCCAACAGCAGGTCAGGGTCCCTCTTCACACTGGGCTGTCAGCATGCTCCATCCAAGTTGGCAGGGAGGGCACCTCCTTCAAGCGCAGCAGCCTGGGCTGACACATCCCCTCTTCGAGGTGTGGGAGTGGGAGCTGACTGGCATCCAGGCTTTCTGCGAGTTCCCAAAACCTATTGCCCTTTTTTCTGGAGGTGGCAAAAACACCCAGATCTAGAACAAGATGAAGCAGCATGTGCCTTTCAAAAGGAGCAAACAATAAAACTTTTACAAATCAAGATGATTCATTGCTCACAGCTGCACACTGGGGAAGGGACCAGAAAAGAAAGCAGGACAAAAGACATTAGCATACAATGTTTAAGCAAAAATGCTCACTCCTGCTGCTGAGTTCTTTAATATATCCTAAAGCAGCAGTAGGGACATAGCTTTTTGCTTAGCAGTTAATCTTTAAATGAGGAA
Source organism: Tichodroma muraria (assembly GCA_013390105.1). Lineage (NCBI taxonomy): Eukaryota > Metazoa > Chordata > Aves > Passeriformes > Sittidae > Tichodroma > Tichodroma muraria. Next base: position 9,780 of record WAAG01037944.1, on the reverse strand, counting down.
AATAGCCGATTAAAACGTATATATTATTTGAGCATTGTGATAGCAGGTTGATGCTCACACACAGACGCTGAGTAACAGTAGCCTAAAGGTAAATATCTTTACATGTGTAAGAATACCAGAAAAAAATTAATATTTAATACATCTTAATTGACAGTGATGGATTTACTCTAACTTTTTATTTCACTAATTGACTCTGTAACACCTAACATCTACATTGTAGCAAATCAATCTTATCCTGACTTCTTTTTTTACAATAAAGGCATGTTTCTAGGCAATTAATTTTCCTACGATTTCCATTACCATTGATGTGGCTACCATTTATTCTGATAGCAGAGTTCCTGGTGTTTTCCACTAGAGGAGTCTTGGGGGTTTAATCCATGTTTTTGAAATCTAAGTTTTGCAAGAAAGTGTGGATTTAGAGGAACTTTTAAAAATTATTTCTTTTCCTTTAAAATAGGATCCTATTTTTAAAATGCCTACAGCAAGTGTATTTGACAATTTTTAGTACTGTAAATTGGAGCCTAATCTGCCTTTCCCATCCCTTTGCAGTAATATGAATAAGACAAATTAATTTACTCTGAACTTTTATTACTCCCAGTAAAGGCTTTGTATATATGATTTGGATATGTATTTTCAGGAAAAAACATGTAAAAACAATTCTGCTGGCTTTGTTTGACCAAGTTTGTGTACAAATACAACTAGCAGATTAACAGTGCATAATGTGCTCTGTGTGTGTGAACTTCTGAAGAGCCCTTGACTCTCGATGCATGACATTTTCAAAGAGGATAACACCTTCAGCGGGCAACATCATATCATCATGTGTGTTCATCTGTTGAAATTGTTTTTAAAGGTATTAATCACACATTTCATTGTAAAAAGGCTCATCTGAATGGCCAGTTTCAGGAGACGATTTATTCTTTTCAAGATCTGGTTCAGAAAGTGCCGTATTGTTTGGATGAAAACTGGATATATTTTTATGTTGATGTGTTATTTTGGAGAACTGTGGCTCATTGTAAATTGGTTTGGGGCTCTCTGCTTCCTTTGTGTTCTTTTCTCCATGCCTTGTTAACTTACTCCTCATGCACTCCAGAGATTCTCTTCATGCAGTGGCCTGGTTTTTGTCTTTTTCTTAATATTGTACAATCTCCCACCACTTACACATGGTCAAAAATTGCATCATCAATTTTATTCTTGTTATAACATTACCCTGGAATCTTCCAAGCAGATTATCATATGTTATGAGTGTAGCAGCAATGTCCCTGGGGCTTCTCTTCCCAGGCAGTATCCTAATAATGTGTTCTCCGCAGCATCTTTTCTCTCTCTTTCTCTATCTAGCAGTAGACAACTGTTCTGAAGAGTGCTTCTTCCCAGACCTACAGATCCAGTCCCCTGCTAATTTGTTTAGCAACACAATCAGTGCTTCTGTTCCTGGAAAGATGAATTTCACTACTGTATGGATACAAAAATACAAGCCACAGGTGCCTAGATGGAAAGTGAAGCCTTAATTCGATAGGAAACACCAACTTTCCATGCTATGGCTGAACATTTAAAATGCCTTTATAAAAAAAAAAATCATCTCATTGAAGCAGTTTCACACTGGTTTTATGCTAAAGCTTGCCAATTTCCCAGCTGCCTGCTATTCAGTACAAAGACAGGTAGCATCCTCTGTTGTGCTTTTTTGACCTAGATTCTTTATTCACTTACGTCAGTGTTTGCAGTAAACAGGAATTTGCAATAATCAAGTGCTGAATCCTGTTGTCTTGTGACTGAACTTTTCAATCTTTGAATAACTACCCAGCAGCAGAATAAAAATGAAGCAGAGGAATAAAACCTGAAATACTCAATAAAAATGAAAGTGAGGATCATTTCAAAAAATGGTTTATAGGAGGCTATGCTGGAGGATTTGCATATGTTGCAATTTGCAGTCACATCTGCTTTGCAGTCCATGGTCACTTCTCTGTCCCATTCCCATCATAGCCAATGCACACAAACCTATGTGGGGAAAAAAAGAGATGTCTGAAGAAATTTTCTTCCCAGCCCCCTCGTCTCTGCATTTTTTTGACACTGTTGTCAACCAAACTGGGTTATGTGTAACTTGGTAAAGCATATTGGAGTGTCATTGCCATTCTTGAGCTGGATTTGTGCAAGATGGCAAAAGTAAAACAAATTCTACTTTTTCAAAGTTGTAATAACAGTAATAAAAGGAAATCAACTCAGAAGCCTTTAACTAATGCAGAGTAAGCTCATACGTCTCCCTGGGAGGCAAAGCTGCGATTAGCATGTTTGAATGCCTTACTACAAGTGATACTTTGTGGAAATGCAGCACTTTTTGTGGGAATGAAAAGTGCAGTTGCAAAGCAGGCTGTTCATTAACAGAAGAGTTAGTGTAGTGTTTGCTGTGATTTCATCCTAGCTTAACAGAGCAGAACCAAACTGAACAGCCAAAAAATCAGGCAAGCAAGAGCCTTGTTGTTGTTTTTTACATCCTGAGAAGTTGACTTTATACATTAATCTAGTTCCCCGTTCTCCTGGGAACAGGGGGCTTCGTGAGCAGAAAATACTGGTGCTGATTTTAATTCAGGCTTCCAAATGTTATGGAGTAGGTACCTCTGTTTTTCTGATATTTATAATTGTTGCAAAGGTTGGAAGTAAACAAAGCCGTTTTATGTTGTGGAAATTGTATCCACGTTTTAGCGTGAGCAGAAGAAATAAGAAGGAAAGAGTGTCTCCATAGGGTAAAGGCATCTCATGTTAAGTCCTTTCTTGTACTTGCAGTAATCCCACTGCCTAAGCAAACTCATGTGGGAATGCTCACCTGACATCATCTGTGTGACATATTTGGAATTGTGCTTCAGGTTAAAGTGAGCGGACACTTCCACTGACCCATTGAAGGTTGTTGTGGTCTGCATGTTCTCAAGGTTTTACAGAATTACTGTGAACAAATTAGGTGCATTCTGACATCTGATAGACAACATCACTAAATACATACGCTCAGTGAAAATTAATATTAGCAGTGCCAGAAAAACACATCTAATTTTATTAGAAAAGTCCTTCAGATAGGCAGTCTATTCCAACTTTTAATTGATACCCTATTTTCATACATGTAAAAAGCAATATTATCACAACCTGTTGTCAGATGAGAGTAACTGATGGATGAAGTTTGCTTTCAGTGTTAAACTGTATGATAACATAGGGTGACGAAAACGAAGTGAATTGTAGATCAGTGACAGATGAAAAGTGCTCCATCCATAGAGTCATTGATATTGTGCCATGGCAAAAAGACTCTGTATGTGCTGCTTTATGAAATGATTTGCATTGCTTGCTGTTCCTGAGCTACTGATCCACTTTGGTGCCTCACATCATGTATGCTTTAGGTTCCAGTAGAGAACAAGGCAATACCTTCACATCCTAGGAATCTTAAAGCAGACTCTTAGCACACCTTCTTTGGGAAGAGGATTGAGGAATTCTTCCTGCCTCTCCAGCCTCAAGTTCCCATCTTTGCCTAGCAGTAACTGGATAAGGGCAGCAATAGCTATTTTTCTTTGATGCTAGCATTAATGAAGATGGTGGTTCGTTGTGGTCAAGGAACAGATAATACTGTTCCCAAGTTTTGAGTGTCTTACTAAAAACCCTCTCAAAAGCAAGAAAAATTTGGTGGTTTTTTGCCTCAGCTTCTAGAGTGACTTCACATATTCATGTCTCTGTTTCATTTATTCTTAAGCAAAATATGCTTTGTAAACTAATTTTCCTTAGCTTAAGGCCTGTTTATAAGTGAGTATTAAACCTACATGACTGCAGATGAAGACACCCTGTGCTGTTGAAATGCCCAGGGTTGTCCTATGTCTGGTCAGAGAGCTCTTTTGCCTGCTGGTGCATGCTTACAACTGCACAGCATGGCAGCAACATACTGTGATGTCTTCCAGCATTTGAGTAGGTCTTCTCTGACCCCAGCTATATCACTCATGACCCAAATCTGCCCTGAGAGCATGGCTTCTCTGAGGTAGCCTTGCCTTGTGCTATGGAGGACACCATGCTATGTCCAAAATGCAAAGTAAAAGGCTTCTGGGGACAGCAGGTCTGGGATGTGGCTTGCACTGTGTGAGCTGGCTGTGAAGGAGCACAGCTGCACAAAGTGTAAACCAGCACCGTGGCTGGTACCACTTGTGGCTGGTACCACACCGCTGGTACCATGGCTGAGACACCAAGAAACAGTATACAAAAACAGGCTTCCAGAGCCATAAAGACATGTCACTTGTATTGCAGTTGTATATTAATTGTGCAGCACTAAACATTAGCAAGAAAAGATTGTTTCATTACTAATATTGGTGAAAAATCAAGTGATGTCTTTGTGACCACTCTGAACAGGACTGTGGTTGTAAGCCCAAGAAATGCAAGCTACAAAGCTTTCTTGTTTCCTGTGATCAAGTTATATTCTCACATGAATGTGCATAGCAACAACTTCAGAAAACAAAAAGAGTCTTTGTTCAAAATAAGTGATTATTCAGTCCTTTTTAATTTAGCTTAGAGTGACCCTTTATATTGAGAGGCTCAAACATGTCTGCGAATTTTTTGAGTGCCTAAAATTCTCAGCATATTAAAATTGCACTTATTAGAAATGGAAACAGTGAATATAGCAGTTGCAAGGCTTCTAAGGAAGAAGAGAGCAGAACCAAAGGTAGTGCATCTCTTTGTTGGCGTTGGTCTTTTGCATGCAGCTCTGACTCTCGTTTTAAAAAGTCAGTGTGTGATGTTATGTGATGTTAATTGTAAAGCGTAACAAAACAGGATGTGCTATTGATTAGAACAGTGAAGTTTAATGAAGTAAATGCTAGGGCATAGCCTCCATACTGAGGAGGCTTACAGTGCGAGTTTTTGCTGAGGAAGAAAACCAAACCAGTCCAGACTATGTTTATGAATGAAGACTGATTGAACACTGAGGATTTAATATTTATGCTTTTAAGAGCTGCCACACTTGATTGGTAACAATATAGACTTAAGTTGTGTTTAGCTTTATTTCCAGATGAAGGAATTCTTGTGTGTCCTCTAGTTGTGGTTCAGGGTTGTGATCCTGTCGATTTTACTTGGCTGGTGGTGGGAGGTGATCACGAAGTTCTGTGAGGCCACAGGGGTTCTGTCTCTTTTCTTTATGAATCTTTTTTGCTTGATATGGATATTTCTCAAGACACAGGTTCTCTTTATATCTGTTTCCACTGTGGCACTAACTCCACCGGCCATGCTTAACAACGAGTATGTAGCATTGCACTGAAAACCAACATGAAAAGAACTTTTAAGTGGCAGAAACAAGCTCTTAGAAGTTAGGAAAAGCCAGATGTGTGGTTTCTTCTGTGCCTCCGATTTGGCCTTATTATTCATACATATTGTGTTACAGTCCCGAATTACATCATTGCAGCCGTTTTTCAAGAGGACCGGCATTCCCTTTGAGCGTGAGATGAGCAGTGTTCAGGACATGAATCAGTCTGGTGTAATGAATGAGGATGTTGTCGAAGAAGTTAATCTAGGAATTGAAAATGGTGTGATGAAGAGCAAGGATGGCTTCAGGAAAGGAAATGACAGTCTTGTGTGTAAATCAGATGAACTGGAGGCAGGAAAGTTTGCTGCTGGCGCTGCCCCAGGATGGCAGGGAGAAGGACAGCATTGGGATTAGGAACAGACTCTGAGCAGTGTGGGAAGGGAGAAGTGCAGCCAGGCTTATCTGTCCCTCTTGGCTGCTGGCCATGGGCAAGCCAGACTGCTCTGGTCCCCAAGGTTCCCAAAGCAGTGTGCACAGCTGCAGCTGTGACGGCAGCAAGCGGGGAGGGGGGACATCTGTGGGAGAGGCTGAGCTTTGGATGTTTTGTTGTCCCAAGTCTGGAGGGTGCAAGCCAGTGGTGGATTATGATCATTTTCTGGTTTGTTATGCAAAGAGAGGCAGTGTCTGTCCAGGTTTGAAGATGTGGAAAAATTCATGTTGGTCCAAAGGTAGCATTGGCAGGAGACCATCAGGCTACCGTGCCTGCAGAAGGCAGCACAGGAAAGTTTGGAGCCAAGAGCCAGGAACGAGTGTCAATGCAGGTTTTGTTTGAGTGGGCAGGGTGTGGGTCATGAGGTTGGATCATAGGGCTACTGAGGACAGCAGAACCACTGGGAGATGTTAGGAGCATGCAATCCTTAGCTGCTCAGATCTTTGTGGCTTTGTGGTCACAGGCATACAGTCTCCAACTGGCCAGAGCAACAGTCCTTTCCTGACCTAGAGACACTTAAGTGAGGAACTGCAGATATTTGCAAAGCCTTATTTGCATTGGGAAAGGCACTGCAAATTATTAAAATATTATATAGACAATTATATTGTTTAATGGAGAATAAAAATAGAAATAAAGTTAAGGCCCTGTTTTGAAGCTTAAATCTTTCTGTTGGGCTTTGGTGGAAATACTTCTAATTGTCAGCAGAGTTAGGAAGAAGTGGCACTTCAGAGTTTGGCATTCCCAGCTCAGGTCTTGATTTCAACGCATCTCCAAAAATCATATTAGAAAATTGTTGAAATAATATGGTTGTGCAGAGACATGCTGGGATACTGGCATAGTAACAGCACAGTAAAGTTTGCTTCTGGGTCTTTGGGAAAAGCAGGAAACCTGCTGCTGGAAGTTGTTCCTTGCCACACACTTCAATATAAGCATCACCTTTATTCATTCCAGGAGCTTCTAAACTAATCAGATCACTCTTGTGTGGTTCTTCCTGCAAGAACAGAATGGGTTTAAATCCATTCCAGGTGAGCGAGGAGAATTCAGTTAATAACACTGAGCCATTTACACTGGATTGCCAGCAGATCACTAAAATAAATTCAAGTTGCTTGGCATGCATTTGACAGGACATCTGCTGCTGAATTTCACCTGGTAACATCTGGGCCCAAGTGCTTTTCTAAAATAGGGGAAAGAAGTTGTCTTGGAGAAATAGTGTCGGCATTTCTACTGCATCAAAATTCACTATAAGCATTTTGTGTACTGTTTCTCTAAGGATGAGCAGGTGGTAATTTTAACAGTAAGGCTTATACTTTGTCTTATTTCTAGGGATCTTGAAACATTTTTGAAATGTGAAAGAACATTTTCATTCAGTAATCAAAATGTGTTTGCAATAAAGCTTTCATTTTTTTAGAGAGTTATAATTAATATATAAGAAGTCACAGTAAATATGTTTTTCTTTTCTTGACTTTTCTGTCTATATTGAGCATTTAGCTGTCACAGCTTACTGGAAAACAATGTATGCTGCTCTTTTCAAAAGAAAAGCGATCACACCTATGTTTTGATGTGTGAATTGCTGAAGAAAATTTGCAGATTAATTTAGCCTCACAATTTGACAGATCTTTCCAGTTTGGTTAACGGTGAACACTGCATCTCTAAGACTGATGAAGGCAGCGGTCGTAAAAAATGACCACTCCTCTTGTTTTGCCAGCAGAAAGGCTGAGACATCAGCTCCACAAATGTCCACCTCCACTCATGGAGGGGGTCAGCATGATAGAGAAACAGCAAGGAATTGCAAACAGATCGCAAGCTGTCTTGTGGTTACATGAAAACAGCAAAAAATTTTAACCCTGGCCAGCTAGAAATGGGCAAAATGACTAGAGAAACATTGTAGCATTTGATTCTTCAGTACTATCCAATCTGTATGGACAAGTGCGGTTACACAAGTGTTTTCTCAACCAGCAAAGCTATTTTAATAAGGCACCATTCCTGCACTGTTGTTCACCCACTTCCATGTTGTGCCAGATGATTTTTTGTAGAGTTGTGCTACAAACCACACCTAGACTTTGGGTTTATTTTTTGGTTTGCTTTGCTTTTCAAATCAAATCACTTCAGCGCAGTTTTGTTCAGTGTATGGTTGCATCAGCATGACTGAGGGGATGGAGGACTGCATGAAAGAAGCAAATAAGAAGAAAAAAGTATGAAGACTTCTTAAAACTGCATTTGTCATCCCATGACATGTTTCTGTATCTCTGCTTTCATTTTTGCAGGGTGAAGGTGTGCAGTGCCACTGTTCTGATGTGACAGCACCTTCTTAGTTTTCTAATGAAAGAGAAAGGGGAATTGTCAGAAAAAATAAACATTATCTGTCACTTTCCAAATAGTTTATGGAAACAAAGCAGTTTCAGCATCTTCTAATGAAATATTCCTCATTGTCTGTCAGGTTATGGAAGGGAGCTGCTAAGGATGTGAAAGTAATAGCATGTGTATAGGAGATAAGAATGTGCAACATGCACATGGGCTTGCCTGCTCTGGCACCAGGAGATTGGGAGTCTGAGCCGTAAGTGGCTCAGGGTCACTTAGAGTTTTATATATATATATATATATATATATATATGTG
>WAAG01037941.1:32620-42900 GCA_013390105.1 Tichodroma muraria | reverse complement strand
CCAATTTTGGCCTAAAAGGGAAAACACAAAACAGGAAAATATGTTGGCATGACAGAAATTATTTAGTATAGTTTAAAGATTGTATTACAGGCACAGAGCAGAACGGAGAGGCATTTTTTTCATCAAAAGTTGGAAGTGACAGTTTTTATCAACTCTTACCATGTACTTTGTAATTTTTCCTTCAGCTGAAAATAAACTCTGGTTTCTGTATGTCTTTTCTAGACAGAAAAATCCGCTGCCTCAGCAACTGAGTCCAAATATACAACTCATAAGAAATACAGTCATCAGATTTGTGTCACTTGATAAACCTGTCAGAAATGTCTGTATATCCAGCATTAGGGTACCAGCAGGACAGGAAGACAGGCAGAAAGGATTTTTGTCTCCTATTGCATGCTGTTCCTGAGTCCAACAACCACCTTGATGGACAAGGAGACACTTCCTCATCACCGCCTGCATCAAAGAAGTCAGAGCTCTTGGAGCATCAGGGCTGGGTGGGACGTAGGCTATGATGTCCTCTGTTGCCTTTCTTGGGTTAATAAGACATCAGCACCTTCTGAGTGCTCTCAGAAAGAATTTGAGCAGAGCTAAAGCTCAGGCTAACCACTCTATCTTCCACCAGATTCCACACAAGATTGACACTTCATGTGTCTAAGCAGCAAGTGAAGCAGCTGAAAACCGCAAAGGGGAGAGGATCATGTTGCCAAACAGCAAATGAAGCAATCTTTGAAACATTAAACAAATCAAAGCTTGTTCCTGTCTTAGGTAAATTAAATTATTTCCATCATTTTAAATGGGCCTCATGACTACCAAAACCATCTGCTGGCATAATCAGCAGCATTGAGGGGAATTGTATACAACATTTCACTAGAAAAATATTCAGTGGCGATGAGATGGATCTCACAACAGTAAATTACTTGGAAAGGCTGGAGAGCTGTCAAATCCAACAATGTCAGAAGCTTGTTATGCTTTATTTAAACCTACTTATGCTTTAGTAGGTTTAAAAAGAAGGGGTTCTAAAAAGAGGATCTAAGCAACAGAGCAAGCAGAAGTTGAGACCAAGCCTTCAAAGAATCCATGAGCTAGCTGGGCATATACCGAGGAAGACTCTAGGATCACCTCACAATCCATTCCACATTTTTCACCATTAAGCCCTTTTTTAGGCTGAGATTCTAGAAACTGCTTTTATCTACATAAAATCAGTTGAGTTTTGACCTTTCAGTTAAAAAAGGTTGCAAATACCGAATTGTTTGCGTTGGAGTGGAACAACTTGCATCCTTCTTTTAGCCATTTTTCTAAATTGATGGACAGATTTGAAAGCACTTATTTATAAGCTGATTTCAAAAGTCTGTGGTGGACAGACAACCCACCAAAGAGGCTGTGTTGAAATTATAGATTCCAGAACTTTCAGATCCTGTAGTAATTTTTGAGAGACACATCCTACAAACCGAGGTTCATATCTTGGTGAAGAACACACTTTTCTGTTTGCATTGGAATTCAAATGAAATATATGCTAAGATATTCATCTTATTTATGAAACAAGGCCATCTTTCACCTCACTGCCTTTGCAGACTGAGGCAGATCGCCCCCTAGAACAAGCGATGCTGAGAATGATAGAATCATTTTGGTTGGAAAAGACCTCTAGGATTGAGCCCAAGCATTAACCTAACACTGTCATGTTTACCATTAAACTGTGTTCCCTGCTACCACATCTACTTCTGACTTCTCTGCCCCTCTCCCCTCCCTCCTGCAACTGGTGAGTAGCAATGGGACAGATTACAAGGCATTGAGAAAATCCATTGCCTAACTCATTTTTCTCGTGTCCCTGATGTTTTCAAAGCAAACAGAAGGAGCTCTCCTACCCTTAGTAAGTCATATGCTCCTATTTCACAGTACATTCTCATGGGTGGGGTTGCAGGTAAAAACCAGGAATGATCCTAAAATAAAGCCACCTAGGTTCCCTGAGGATGGCTGCTATTAAGCTACTACACAACCTTCTTCAGTCACCAGTAAACAAAATTCCAGGGAGTAAATCTTGCACCTTCAAGACTATGCTTAGCCAACATGCAATGATCTTGTGTCAGTTTTATGTTCATACTGTTATAAATCGCAAAATATTTAGGGAAAATCTACCTAATTGAATCATGTTAAAATATCCCCAGGAAAAAACTAGTAAAAATTATTTTGTGTTCACCAGGGGAAAGATATCAGCAGACGTACAAAATGTATTGAGTTTGCTTAACAACAAAGCAGCAAAACCATAAATCAAATGCAAATCTGTAGATGTATTTCCTTTGGGGTGATTAAATCATGTTCCCCGCTTTCCTTTGGGATGCCCGTGCAGTTGTCTGCTTGAGCATTGCACCACCTCCTTACCATCTTCCCAGGATTCCTATGGAAAATGACTCAGACTCATGAGTACAGTGTCTTCCTGCCCATATAAACACATATGGAAAAATATAACGAATAAATCACATACTACATTAATGGGCACTCAGTGCTGAGAAGAGTAATAAAAATCACTATTCTTGGGCCAGGTTTAAAATATAATTTGCAAGCAGCAATAAAGCATGCCCAGCTAGAGTTTGCAATGCTTTTTACTAAAAATCTGTTCCCAGTTTAGATCAAAATATGCTGATGACACATTACTGGATCTGGATGAACATATTCTTTGTATATTTTTATTTCAGAAAGTTTCTTAGAATTATAGGTTTGATTATTTAGAACAGAACATTATGAAACCCAGTCACTCCCATTAAGTGTATGAATGGAAGTATTTTCAGGCTTTTTTTCCATTAGAAATGAATACAGTATAATGAATCATGTAAACCCCTAATACAAATAATGTGTTTAACTTAATTCAGTCAGGGACATTATGTCCCTTATTTTATAGGTTCTTAGGAATTTAGACTGGTTTTCAAACATGTGTTTATAAAGTCACCCTACCAGGTTAGAAAATATTCTACTGTGGGATATTCCTAGAGGTAAAAAAAAAAAAAANAAAATCAGCTAGCGTACATAAAAATTTATGAAAACTTCCACTGTAGATGTAAGTGTGTTAGGGCTAAGTTTAACTTTACCAATCTTGTTGCTCTCTGAAAGGTTCAAGATTGTCAGGGATTAATCATAAACTTTCAACAAACCATCTTTTCCTGTTTGAGAACTTCTTTAATAAGGACAGCTTTGTCACACGTTGTAATATCACACAGTAAGTGGATTTATCATTCACGTGACTGTCAAAATTCAACTGTGACCATTTAACCACACTACCTATTCCCATTGGTACATGCAACCAGTTTCAGACAGCTCTTTCCTTAATTCTACTAGTGAGACAAGGAAGAAGTCTGACATATGAAACGTTTCCTTTAATCTTTTCCCACTTATCTAAACTTGATCTCGACTTGCAGAACCCTGTTTGGTTGATAACAAGCTTGTCACCTTATATACAGCTGTTCAAGACTAGAAAGAAAACAATTCTCTTCTCAGAGGAACAGGAATCATTCTCTTGGCTCTGTTCTGTTCCTTCGTTAGGTTTGAACACCACACTGGTGAGGAGCTGGTACAGCTGCTTCACCATGCCCTCTCTCCTTAGCCTAGTTGCTGTATCTGCTGCAACAGTTTTCTTAGCAATTTCAGAATACTTGACAGAGGAAGTCAGCACTGTTACCTGCCTTTTACAGATGAAGAAAATAAAGCACTGGGAAGTGAAATGGAAGATCACTAGTTACCCATGAGATCTGTGGCATAGCCAGAAAACAGAAGCCCCAAATCCTAAGATCCAATCTGAGTCTTTATCTTTTCCAGGATAGTACAGCCTTTCATGAGAAGAAACTCGTGTTTTGGTGCAACCTTAGATGAGAGTTTGTCTGCCTCTGCATTTATGTAAGTTTTACAGCCTTGAGAAAACAGAGCTCTGTCTTTGTTGCTGCCAGAACTGAGGAAGGTGACACTTTTCTGCCTGGCAGTGGATGTTGCCAAGGGGAGTCAGTCCAGTGCTGTAATCAGAGACATGCTTGGGCCTGGCTCCAGGGAAATTTGCCTTATGCCTCACATGACTATTAAAATTCTGCTAAGGGAGAGTGAGTATAAGTAAACACAGAAGGAAGGGGACAACATCAAAAATAGTTAGATTAAGCTCAGAACAGCCCCCTGATATTGCTGAGTTAATAACTACAGACCACCTGCATCAGAGGTCTTACACAATAACTTGCAGGCACAGTCTTTTGAAGGCAAATGCCATTATCCCTTTCTCTCTCTCTGTTATTTTAGCAAGTGCTGCCCAATTTAATCTGACAAGGCCCCTGTAAGAATTACCACTGCCAGCACACAAGAAAGGCTTTGCCCAGATTCCCACAGGCTAGATCTGTTATATCTATGTTCTGTGCTTCCAATATATTTTATTTAACCCCACCATGGAATAATATCTTGAGCTGGAAGGGACCCATAAGGATCATCGAGTCCAACTCCGGGTCCTACACCATCATGCCTAATACAAGCCTCATCCTTTCATGGCATTGACTGTCCCCCATATCACAGCCTCACCCTCGGTGGACATGACTTCACAATCCTGTGTGTGTCTCCCCACAGTTCCCCCAGGCCCTGTGCTCACCCCACCTGCATCCCTCCTCCCCGGCACAGCTCTCCAGCTACACTGTGCAGTACAGGATCCCCTGAAGCAGTGCTGCACCAATACAGGGCCCCCTACTCCCATTACAGCTCCTCAGTGTGGCCCTGTGCCCAGTGCCCATCCATGTCTCCATCCCAGTGCTCCCCGCTGCCTTGCTCCTGCTCTCCCCATGCACATGCTCTGCCACCTGCCTTCCACCCAACTCCTGCACTTACGTGCTTATGCCTACCCTCTGTATAAAAAGAATACTTCAACAAACATTTATTTTTCCTCTCATAAGTATGGCTCGTTGCATTCAATCTAAGCCCACTATTTTATACCATTGATGTTTCATCTGTCATTTATTCAGTCTAGTCCAAAGAACTACGAAGTCTGATGCATTAATTTGTATTAATCATACAAACACTGCCAACATTACACAGCTTTTGCATTTTTTTGCAATCCAACAAAAGCATTGACTGAAAACAAATCTAGACTTCACATCAGAGGAGCTACATTAATAATTAATTTTTTTCCAATACCTGTCTCCCTGCTGGTAGTATATTGCACATAGGGTCCTGGCTTCTCCAGAGCTGGTACCATCCAAAATGCTGGACTTACAGCATATTTTAAGAAGGCAGGAAAACAAGCCCTCCATGCTCAGTGTTCAGATCAAGCCAGTTCACATTAAAGATGTTAATAATTATTTATAACACGTTTAGGATACTCAGAATATTTGGATTCTTAATTAAATTACATATTTCTTTCAGTTTGTTTTGGTGTTTTAATTTCATTTAAGGACTTCAGCCAAAACCAAGGTTTTCCTGTGTAGTTGTACATTTTCAAAATTACTTGACAAGTAAATCACATTCTCACTGCAAATGCAAATAATTTGCATTTTTTAAACATTTGCATTACATTTTAGTATTGTTTTATTTTAGCTTGAAGTCTATACATGATCTGGATACTTCTAAAAGCATACACACCTGTTTCTCAGAAGGAGTTCACTGAGGACTATGCAAGCACAATCGCCTATTTGCATTTGCCACTTTGCAAAGACTGTTCAGAGAAAGGCCATGTCTTGCTGCACACACAAGCAGCTCAGGACCTGAGCTTTTTGGTCATTAGGCTGCCAAAGAACTAGCCAAACAGGCCATATCTGTCCAATGCAGGACTTCATAACTATGTAACTACGGCAGAAATTTCCCTGCAGGTCCATTATCCCAATGACCAGTGAGTACTGCTAACCTCTGCCAGAGGTGCCTCTCCCTTGTGTACATGGAGGAAACCTTTACTTCTCTCTAGACCTGCACCTGAACCCAAGCAAAATCAATATTTCAAATCGGAATTCACCAATGTAGGGTAGTAACTTCTGTCTTATATTACTCCCATTAAAGGGATCAGAGTTGCTATGAAAATGAGGTGTGCTTTCCTTAGAACTTCTGATTTCTGAAACCTACAACATCATTACCGTCTTTAAGTTTTGTCAGTGCACAACTCACCACCTAGAACACTCCTGTCTATGCTGTAGCACTGAAAAAACACTCTGGGTCGCCTTTCGTCACTTTTATTACCAACAGGATCATACATAAATTATACACTTTATTTGCTGAGAAGTATGGAGTAAAAGAGGAAGTCATCATCAGTCTGCTACCTTCTTTTTCTCCTCCCTATGCCACTGAAGAGCTTCATGTACTCCTTGTAAGATTTTGTGTTTGTCTGTGTGCATACATATATCTGCACACACCCTTCTGTACAATCAGAGTGCTGATGATGTGAAGGTTGTTGAGCTAGTCCAACTAGCCTTGCTGGCACTTGCTGTCCTTGACCATAAGTTATAGAAAGGCATCTAAGCACCCAGTAGGGAACATGTTGTCTCTGCTTGGTGTAACACCAGCATTATTGCTGTGATCTCCTCCTATTAATTATACCATGTGGCTCGATCAGGGGTTTCCACATCACAACAATGGAATTTAGACTAAGCTACAGCCAAACTATGGAGTTTCTTGAAAAATGATGTTACTTTGCATTCCTTTGTAAGACAGAGAAAGCTCAGGAGAGTTCACATAGCAACTCGTACCTTAAATTTTCCATCTGATGAGAATATGCTAACCCATTTGTTATCATAGTCTGCAATAATGATGTCACCACTGGGATGCACAGCCACTCCTGTTGGCCGCTGCAGCTGGCCAGGAGACCTTCCTCGTATGCCAAAACGGCTTTTGAACTGACCATCATTGGAAAATATCTGTAATAGAAAACAGGAATTTTAAAATTATGTCCACATATGACCATCACCTATTTCTTGGAGCTTAGATTTTAGCAAGTCACTAATGAATACTATAGTCAGGAAGAGAGCTGGGAACATGAACCACTTTTATACCACTTTTTTTTCGTCCATATTTGAAAGTGTTATATCTAATTTAAGAAGACCCTAATTTAAAAAAAAAATGAAATTCTCATTCACACTGAGAATCAGTGATCAAAGTACTTCACAAACATTAATGAATTAGCTTCACAATATCTCTATCTGGAGGAAGGGAACAGTATTATTCCCTTACTAGAAATGAGGAAACTGAGCCACTGAGTGACTCAGCCACAGTCAAACACTAAGTCTGTAGAAAACATAGGAATATGTCCACTGGTTGTGTCCCCAAGCCAGGTAACTAGACACTGAAGTTCTTCTGAAGAGGCTGCAAATTACAAAGCATGAGGGTGCTGATGAATATTTGACTCTGTCTCTTTGAAAAGGCCTGGAAATGAGTTCTCATGGCATGTGGCTTGCTGGTTCTCACATACAAGAACAAGCCACACGCTGCTGCCGTGTTCATTGCTACCACATGGGCAGCCTGGAGGGTGATGACAAATTGTTAACGGCAAAAAGGATACATGGCAAGCAAAAGAAAAAATACAAGTTGATTTTCACACAGGTTACGGAAGCCAAGAAATTATGGGTGTCGGGGTGCTACCACAGAAAAGATTTGATTACGATATCAGAAGGAGAAGTCAGTTAAATAGACTAAAAGCCACTTGAAAATGACGTCTATATGCTTATTTTTCTATTTGTACTTCCTAAAAATTATGTTTGTGGCACCTTGCTCTAGATTTACATTCAAAAACATGTGAGTGATAAAATTTACAATGTAAAATTATATTTACAAAAAGGCATTTGTCCAGATTATTACACAACTTATTTTTTCATTCATTGCCAAACATCATAAGGGATGGAAATAAACTCTGATTATATACTAGATATAGTATAGATCTGAAAAAGATAGCTGCAGGTCAAGAAGATGGAAAGTTAATGGATGATAAATTGAGCTTGCCTTGTATTTTCTATGTCTCCCTGATTTTTACAAAATGTGTCTTTCTGAGACTACAGAAAAGGCAGAGGTGTGGGGACAAGGAGAAAAACACTGAAAGTGGCATATTCTCATACCTGCACACACTGGTTGTTACTGTCTGCTATTAATATTTTTCCATTTGTAGATGCAGCTACACCTTGAAGATTTGTAAATTCCCCTTTGTTTCTTCCTTTGGTGCCTAAAATTGAACGCAAAGCACATAAGAAATCAGGTTAGACAGGACTAATCAGTTAGGACCCAAATGCCAACACATGCAATTATTGCATTTCTGATCAAAAGATTTCTATTTTGATGAGTTCTTCTCACTGCTACAACTTCAAAGAAGCCTCTCAGGAACAGATACACAATTCTACTGACAAGAAGGGATTGTTTAAGGGACTGTTCTCACCCTTCAGCATGTGTGTCACCCAAGCCCCCATCAACATTAATTGCCTCTTCGGCCTTCCTAAATCTGTGTTCACAAACTGCCTCTTGCACGAGGGAAGTAGTAAAAGGTTTCTACATAAGCAATGGGCTTTTTTAAACTGCAGATCTTTATTATACTGAAAGGGCAATTAAAGGGGCAGCACATGGAAACATACAGAGAGGGGCTAAGATAAGAACTTGGACAGATGACATGGTTTTAGCTAAGTCTCCACAATGAAATGACAAAGTTGGGATAAAACATATCACTTTGGATGGAGCCATTTCAAGACAGGGAAGTTTTCTATTTCCTCATATATAGTTTGCAGTCATAGGCTTCCCTTTAGCAGGGAAATTCAGATGAAGAACTAGCTTTGAAGGAATGGGACTTGTGGGCCAATGAAGACCAGCACCCAAAGACTGAATGCTTCTGGAGAGACCTTGGATTGTTCTAATAAAGCAGTGTCCACACACACACAAGTCTCATTGTAACCCAGGATAAATGCACTTGTGAGTCACATAGAACTGTATGTCTTTTAATCAGTGGCTTAAGGTGATAAGGAGTTGTAAAATGTCAATTTTCCACAAAAGTTCATTAAATTAAGATGGCTTATTACTTAGATGTTTGTTCTGAGACATTCCAAGGGGCACCACAGAGCAAACTGACGTCTTTAAAGTATCAGCCCCAAAGCAGCTGGTCAAAATTACACCTGGAACACAGGAACAGGATGATCCAAATTCCTGGTTTGTTTATAAAGGAGGCTCAGGGGTCTTTAGGAAAGACTCCAGTTATGATCTTGGACTCCAAGGTTATTCACAATAAATGAAGGAATTCTGAAACAAAACAAAAAAAAAGCCCATCAAACAACCACCAACTCCATAAGCTGTCCTTTCCAAGACATGGATGCAGCGCTGTTTTTCCTGGTGAAGTATTTTTACAAGCATTCACTGGCTGTGTATCTGGCATTAATTGGTTCCAATATATGGTTTTAACTCAAAAACTTGTATTTCATTTTAATCAGTCCAAAATGTCCTGGAGCTCAGTGATTAAAACTGTTCTGACTGTGATGCCTAATATAAGACATATATATCAGCTCTAATTTGTATTTAGCTTTCATCAGGGATGTGCATGCTCATAACAGCCCTTTCTTCTGTGGTGATGGCTGTGGGATGCATACTTCCTGTCAATGGCTAACACGTAACATTTAATTTCTCTGCACTCAGTGCTGCAAGAATGTCCATTTGTTTCAAGACTTATTTTCTTCAACTCCATCTGCTTCATCCTCTAAACAAGGCAAATGCTTATCTGGCTTTTTACTGCAAGGGAAGAGTACATATTCAGGGAATAGTGAGTTACATACCAATTACATTACCCATACTTGCGCCATTTCTGTTTATTCTTTTAATAAGCAGTGCCTGAGGGATGCATGCAGCATTTTTTTTTCACCATATGCTAATGATAAGTTTCTTTTTTGCTTCTTAGCCAAAGAGAATGGATGAAAAGGGAGAAACATTCCTTCTACTACTGAGAGTAAAGGGAAAACATTTGTTAGAAAAGAGGAGGCATAAGCTAGAGCATCTGGAACTAACTAGCGCAAACTTTATGGAATGTATGCTCTTTAGCCTTAGAAAAATGTTCTTGAAAGTCAAGGAATTTTATTTTTAAAGATAAGAGAGACCTATATAAAAAGTTACTCAGAGCGTTCCTCAGTGTTACCTTGTAAATATACATCAAAGAAAAAACTGAAGAAATTACCCAGGAACATCATAGTCACGTTTCACAGTAAGTTTAAGAAACAGCAATTTATTAGCACCGGGTGTAGATGAAATACAGCTTCATGCAATGTCCTGGTATCTAGCACTTTGCAGTTATTAAACCTATCACCTAGCTCCTAATTTGCATACAGGCC
>WAAG01037941.1:0-32594 GCA_013390105.1 Tichodroma muraria | reverse complement strand
ATACAGGCCCTTATACAGTCCCCTCTGCAATGGCAGAAATTCCTCTGCAGAAGAAAGCTTACTTCCTAATGTATGTTCAAGAGGAAATCAGATAACTTTGAACTTTCCGTTTTGAATAATTCACTATGCCAGCAGAGATCTGAAGCCAAGCGCAGGCCCTTCAGATGATGAGAGGAAAGCCTGTAGGAAAGCATGTCAGCCTCAGGAAAAGCAGGCTTTTGCTACTGACTCTGCAATACCAAAGGATGATAGCTCCCCTCTGTAAGCAGAAATTCCTTCCTCATGAACACACCTGCCTAAGAGAGTCTTCAGCAAATCTTTTACTGCAAGATACTACCCCGCTGTATCAAGGCATTTCATGTTTTGTCTTCTCTCCATCATGGACAAATCACACATCTCTCCTTAGCCTAGGGAGGCACCAACATTTCAATTGCACAGGGCTGGAACCAGTAGGAGCCTCATTCCAGTGTTTCCCAAGCAGCCTAGTTAAAAGATGAAGGCCTGCATCTTTTGTGCCCATCATTGCCCTGCGTTATCTCCCTGCTGTTCTGAGCTACTGCGGGCACAAAGGAGGAAAAGACAGATATTTTACTGCAAGCTGCTGGGGATTGGGAGAAAACAGAAGAGATTTCAAAAGGAGAAGACTGAACAGAGTTATTGGGAAGCAGATCTGTGGCCTGTGGAGTATCTCCTTTTATACCATTTTTGTATACAGTTAATGACCAGATTTGTTTTAGCCGTATCTAATTCCTTCTGGTATTACTGAGCATAGCCTGCACAAACCAATTAATTTAGCTTTTAACAAAGAAAGTGTGCATTTTCTGCTCAAGACAATTTTAGCACACATAAAATGTTTCATAATTTCGATCTTTTACTCCTGAGCAAGGGAGATACTGAGTCTCACCAAAAAGAAGAAACAAAAAATAATCTAAAAACCCATTAACAATGACAAGAGACGTTTAAAGTAACATCATGTAACTGTAATAAGAATCTGCTCTTTAAGTACTGGGAATCTGAACAAACTTGTATATTTTTGATGCTCATAGTAAGAGAAGGAGTGTTTTTTTGCTTTCCAAGTTTCAATAATATGAATAATAACATCCACCCTGCTTGCTAACCTAGATTCCCCAGCTTCCTAAAACACAAAGAAAAAAACATGTCAGTGCCTCCAGCAGGAGGGAAATAGATTCAGAGAGAAAAAATCAAACTGCAGAAATATTACAGATTATTGGGAAGACTTAAGAGGTTGTGAGTGGCCATAACCTCTTGTGTAGGTACCACTTCCTTCCTGCCTACAGCACTTCAAATAATTCTTCTTGGACTCTTTCCTATGTGGTACAGAAAAAAAAAAAAAAAGAGTAAAACTAAACCACATGGAAAGGTCCACATACATACTGCACAGATAGGCATCAAGGAGTTTTCTTTTTTCCCAGATTCCTTTCTTTTTTCCTCAGAGTGCTAAAAGATATTTAGTCAAATCTTACACATTATGAGGCTGTGATGCCGCCTCTCATAATAGATGCAGCTGACACACAGAATTCTCTGTAGTAAAACTGCACTGAATTGGTAACCCTATGTGCTTACTGTAAAAGAAATGTCAGTCTTTCTAATCCAAGTTCCCATATAACCTTAAGTTCTAAAATCAATCTTTTGGTTGAAGGCACACTGTTTGTAACCTTCAAAGAGGAATGAATAATTCCTCTTTGAAGGTTACAAACAGGAACTCTGGCAGATATGCCCACAGACTGTTGGCAGTGAAGATGGACTGATTTGTGTTAATTTGCTTTACACAGCATCTGCCCCTAAAAGCTTGGCCAAGAGCACCTCCAAGCCCTGCTCGTGCAGCAGAGCCCCTGTCACCACAGGCAGGTATGCACAAACCCAGGGGTCAGCGCAAATCAGAAGTTCTTTGCTCAAACTCAAATAACAAGAGTCAAATCCAGGCCAGGTCTCTGTTGTCAGCACATCCGAACTACTCTGGGGACTTTGCCAGCAATAACCTGGAAAAGGAAATTCTATTTTCCCATTACCAGGCATTCCTATTTATACAGCAGGGAGGCTGGACCAGATGACCCAGTGTGGTCCCTTCCAGCCTTATTTCTTTTGTGAGTCTGTGAAACACCAGATCAAGAATCCCTTTACTCCCGCTAAGCCTTGCTTTTTAAACTGCTCTAAAGGAATTTAAAAAGTAGGCTTACATAGATCTTGTTTGAGTTTTTTATGCGGAGTAAATTCACAGTAAGGCTCCTATTTGCTTTCTGCATTGATAACAGACCAGAAGATGACATTCACACCTAGTGAGAAGGCTGACAGAAGTTCTGTTAAAGGCAATTTTTTTTTTTTTTTGTACACATGAATGTATCGGCTAAACTTAGATGCTCAGTTACATGACTGAACAGACAACTAAACAGTCTGAGGAAAAGGAGAATTGAAAAATTGAACTTTCTAGCAGGGGGCCAACTCTCCATCTGGCTGTATCTGATGCCAATTTCAAGTATATTTATTTATACTTGGAATTGAAGAAAATGAAGAGAAAAAAATGTTAAAGTGGGAAATAGCAACACTACTGCTAAATGGTGTCAAAGAACCCAGTCATGAAAAGTGCCAGAAGGGGAAAAACACCGAGGCACACAGCGCAGCATGGCAGAGCTAGAACACAAGATGGGGTCCTGGACAGAGCAGCTGATGACAACCATGTCTCTTAACCCTTCTTTGAAGGACATGGGAGAGATTTACCGGGGAAGGTGGAAGTGGCTTACACTGTGAACACCCCTCACGTCTATTTAGCACTGGTCCAAGGCACAAAAGCATGGTAATGAAAGAAAGACTTCCCTCTCACTTTAGTGCTTCCTACCAGTTGAAGAGGTAGCAAGACCATTGGGCAACAATTATTTTCTAGATATCATAAGAACATTCTTGTTTGCATTTGTAGAGACTAAGGACATGCTACGCAGATCTGCATGGACACACTCTTAGAGATTACACCTGCTAAAAAAAATAAGAAGTTGAGGATATAAATTATTGAGAGAGAAAAAGAGGATGCAGAAAATACTCTGCTCTTATAAATAATGAATTACACAAATGTATGGATGTGTAGTCAATCATTTGACCTTGGAATGCCTGAAGAGAACTACATGCCATTTTAAAATCCACAAATAACACAGAATTGCCAGAAGATACAATGCACACATCCCCATGAACAAAATGCACTAATGTTGTATTAATGCTATCTCTTGTTAATACAGGAGAATAATCCCCTGCTAGCAGCTGATAATTCACTTGTGCATAAAAGCCCATACATCAGCATACATACAATAGAACACGCCGTAGACTTGGATGCCCAGAGGAATATTAGTGTGATTCTCCAACACAGCTGTACGAGCTTCTGGCAGGCCAAAAAGAAGATTTTTCTTTCCCAGTTTAAAATACTGATTTGGCCAGGGCCATTGGAGGAATTCAACAATGTGTTCAAAACAGAGATACACAGTTGTGTGGGAGAACAGCGATAAACTTTACATTACCTCATCAACAAATGAACCAAACCTTAACTTTTTAAAGTGAGGTGAAACTGGAAGTAAATGAACTCCATGAAGGCAATCCTTGTGAAAATGTCAGAAGTTTTTTACCTGTCTCAATAATTTTGCATAATTTGAAAGAGTGTAAAACCCTAGAGCGTTACAGCTGTGACCTTTCAGACAATGAACACATAAGCCCACAGAAGCCCAGAGGGAATATCTCTACATAGAGTCATTCTGTGAAATGAGTGGCTGAAAACTGAGCATGAAATACTCCTCTCAGCTCTGTTTTTTCTATAAAATTATGATCCATATATCCCAAATGTGGACACTCCCAAGAGATTTCATGGAGGAAAAGCTCTGAGACATGCATAGCTCTTGTTCTAAAGAAATATATCTTCCTGATTTGAGTGGTGAAGAAGGGGAGGAGGTAGAGCTCAAAAATAAGCACATGGTCATGGTTGCGTCACAACAGAAATGAAGGTTCTGCACTTCTGGGAAAACATTTAAGACTTCTAGAGTTTATAGTGCGTTGGAGGAAGTAGCCTAAAAAACCCCAAACACCTAACAAACAGCACCACTACCAACAAAAGCCGAACCATACCACTATTTAGTAGTCAAGCCAGAAACTGCTCACTAGAAGCAAGGGATACAGAAGCAGAAATTACAAACTGAAATTACTTTAATCCATACCAAAAGTTTTGTAATATGAATATTAACAATCTTTAAAATATCCCAAATCAAATGTATCTATTTCTCAACTGAAATCACAATTAAATATTTGCTGCAAACTATTTTTGAAGTGTGTACTTCCAAAATGTACATATAAACAGAAGTCAAGAGGCCTAATGGTATTATCAGGTTGCTCTGCTTACAGCTTTACCTTTACAATAACTAAACCTTTTCATTCAGTTTCCCTGAACTATTTTTAAGTATGTCAACAGGCAGCCAAGTCACCTACCTATTCTGAAGATCAAATCATCTTCAATGGGATTCTCTTTTCTTTTGCCAGTGCTGTACATGCTCGCAGGTCTTTTCACAGCTTTCTGCTTCACATGACCACTTCCTGGAGATTTAACACGTCTCTTAACCCCTTCAGTGGTAGGAGATACATCTGCTGACCTGACCACTTTAAGTTTGAACGGGCTGCCCTTGATATGTTGATCATAAAGTCTCAGTGACAAAGTGAAGTCCCCTTCTTTCTGAACAGTATACAAAAATTCATAAGTGCCGTTTTTGTTGTCCAGTATTTCTCCATCCGCTACACTCCCATCAGGCGTGCTCAGTTCAGCAGTGAGGTAAGCATTCCCAGATTTACAGAGCTCCCCATCTTTGTCCTTGGTTGTGATGGTAACGGACATGGGCTGGCCGATCACTGTCTGCCTCAGCCCCTCACCGGTGGCAACTGTTTCAGAGGCAACAGCGTTGGTGGTTAAAATAGTCCCCAGGTTGTGAATGGATTTCTTCAGGCCTTCTGTTTCCACTATAAAGTCCAACTGATCGTTTTCGCGGGGCTGCAGGGGGAAGTCCCGCTCGGCCAGTTCGTTCAGCTTGTCACTCATCTGCTTCTTCACCAGCAGCACTTCAGTTTCAGTGCCATGGTTGAGGGCTTGGGCCGTAAAGTTGCTGCAGCTTTTAATGCTTTCCTGACCTTCCAGTAAGGTATCCAGCTGTGTCTGGAGGACCTGTGTGCATTACCAAACACCAGATTAGCATCATGTTGCAAGACCTATCCCAGGAAGATGTAGCATCTAATGATTCCTAATTAGTAATCTAATTAGGAACCAAATTTATAATGTCTTATTTTAGAGTTTAATTTAAACCTTCATTTTAGAAGAAGTAGCACACTGATCGCCAACCTGTGTTTGGAATACAATGCTGCAACACAAAAATATACCCTAGTTCGGGGATTCAAGAATTTACAGATCCACTGTCACACTAGATTGAATTATTGCCCCACCTGTCTTGTCTGGTTTGGGTTTGGGGCTTTTTTGTTGTTTTATTTTGGTTTGGGTTTTTTCTGTTTTGTTTTGAATTTTTGTTGTTGCTTGGTTTTGGGGTTTTTTTGAGAAAAAACCCAGCAACAAATGTAGAAATTTGAACCCTGCCCCATCTAACTCTCATCAGTCAGAGTTAATGAGACAGTTACTGGAACTGAGTTGTGTTCACAAATGCGGAGATATTTTGGAGTCATGAGGTCCATTAATAAGAGAGGCTGCAAGAAACTTCTTGATGCTGTTTCTTCAGAGCCAAAGGAATCTGTGGGTTACTCCTCTATGGAGATGGACAAGAAGGCCTCAAGACCTGGATGCACACCCATCCTGAGGAAAAGTGGGATTCCTGAACTAAATAACTGAAAAAAGTAAACATCTCCCTAGCAGAAGGTAAATTGAGGTAATTGTTAATTACCTCAACTAAATAATTGAGGCAAATTCCTCATTTTCAGCAGAAAATACACAGAATGGGTTGTGGATAGTGGAAAGAGTTGGATTGAGTAGCCAGAAATGTTGGTGGGCAGCAAGTAGCCACTCCATATTTAAGACTATGAAAAAGTTTCTATTATAGGGTCAGTTCTGGCCCTCAGTCTAAAATCCTTAAAACAGTGTTGACCTCAAAATTGTTAGGAGAGGGCTGGGAAAAGGGATAACTTTTTTTTTTAAAACAATTTTGCAATGAATTGGAAAAAAGATCCCCAAAATATAAAACCTTGCAGAGACATTCTTGATAGTCAAGAAAACTGCAGCTGCCACCCACAATAAAATCCCCAAATGAAGGTACCCAGTCACACACTTGGTATGGTTTTCCTACATAGAAGAACTAGGGCACCTACATGACTGTGGATTAGAGAAGTTATTTTGTTGACCATCACTGTAAAGTAAATATTTTTGAAACACTTCAATTGATCTAAAGTAAACTTAAAGACTAGATGTATTTATTGCTATGAAATACTCTTCCCTTGCTGATACACGCTATGTAATGATACTGAATTCTAAAGGCATTTATTTCTGAATTTTCCAAAGCTTTAAGCTTTTCATCCACTGGAGAAAATCCAGGTTCATGTGTTACTGATATGGGAAAGTGATAAACAACACAAAATCTTTTGCAATTAGAACAGAATGAATAAATTTCAAGTAATCTGCTTTTCTATGCACACAGAAACTTCTCAGGATGCAATACAAGGCGTTTCCAATCTGTTTGGTCTTCACTCAAAGATATAAGTAGTTAAAGAAAGAGCCTAGCCAATAAGGTCCCAGGATGACAAAACCCCACATGCTCCAGATAACAGGCCACAAACTAAAAGAAAGACAATTTGCAGCTATGTTTTAAAATCAATACTTTCTTAAGACAGTTTTCTTTCACTACAAAATGGAAAATGTTAAATCCTAACATAAATAATATTTAAAATGCACATAGAGTATTTTACATCTTACACTCTTTCAGTCCACTGGACAATAAACTGAACTGCCTACTTTTTCTTAGTACAGTGCAGCCCTTTCATTTTTTCATTTTTTAAAAGTATATGATCAGAATGATTGTATTTTGCAGGACTACTAGTCATTCAAAATTAAAATCCAATTTCAGTTGGGTTTTTTATACAAACAGAGTAGATGTCTCTTTTACTACTTATGCACAACTTCATAAAAATTTGGTTCTCTAATGCTCACAGTTATTAAATTATTTTAAATCTCTTTAAACAACAATAAGATAATTTAACATCATGTTCTATTTTGTGTAGACTTTGTACACATACAGAATATGTATGTGCCACATACAAATATGTATTTGCTTGCTATGGAAGTGTGACATCTTGAATACATTGTGACACCGTGAATACATTTAGATGAACCTGGGATCTAAGTCCACATTATTGATGCTCAAACTTCTGTAAGCTACTGCTTAGCTCTGGAGATGACTGAATTCTGTGTGTGCCCCAATGGTTCTGAGCTCCCTGTGTTCCTAAAAGTATCTATCTTGTGCATATGTTAGAATTCCTCCATTTCCAGAGTCTTGGCAGTTCAGCACCTTTCTAATGATGTTTTCAAACCTATTCTACATCCAGGAATGCAGCATTCCTCCACTTCAGACATCTGGAGATGCTCAAGCGGCTCAGTAATGGCACTCTTGAAACTCCAGTTACTGATGGCATTTTCTTTTAAAGGCAACTTTCAGGGAGAAATCTTTCTTTATAAAGCAGAGAACAGATGCCCAGGAAAACAAAGACTAAATTCTTTCATTTTCTTGATTCAGACCTAATAACCCTCAAAAAAATCTCTACCCACCAGGCTACAGGCTTTACTTTGTAAAAGTACAGGTTTCTGTTTACTTCCTCTGAAGCTTGGTCTACAATATAGGGGGAAAACCCTCAGAATCAATCATCCAGATAGGAAGCAAAAGAGTGAATACAGCTTTGCAATCTGTTACTCTTCTCATTCCTCTAATAAAGTGAGACGTCCCTCCAATCCTTTTGTATTCCAAAAGGTGACATCTAACATGAAATATGTTACCAAGCACTGGAAAGGAAAACAGCGCTTTGAAGCAAAACAGGCAGCCTCACTCAGTTCCTCAGGATAAATTGTTTGGCCTGTATCTTCATGCTCATCTTATAAGGAAGGCTGGGCACCCACAAGAGAGGCTCTGCAGCACCTGATTTCAGGAAAACAAAGTTCTCTGGATCTCAGACACGATTAGTCAACCTGGCGTCCTGCACCATTTGTAAAAACTGGCTGATTAAATTAACAGCTCTTCATTGAAACAAAACATGCATCTTACTTTGTGTTTAAGGCCATAATTCACTTCCAGCTCCATGAGCAGCACACTCTTTCGCACATTTAAAGTCTTCTGGAGTTCATCAAAAGTGGAATGAATGTCATCTACGATGCTAGCCTTTTGGTTGGTTAACTGGTGTATGATTTCAGATATAAAATGAAGTGCTGAGTCAATCTCTGGAAGCCTGAGGGAGGAATTAAATTACAAAGATTGCTGTTTCAAAAGTCATTAAACATTGGCCCTTGCCCTGGTATCTTTTGATTAAACCCTCTCATNTTAAATTTGGTCATTTCCCAGAAGTAAGTTCATTCCTTTCATAACCACACAGTGGGTCTGGTCTGATAAAATAAGGCTAAGCCACAGTCCTCCCTGTGCAAATCCATTAGATTTTAGGCATTACCAACAGTGAGGCCTTGGATCCTCTGCCCTTTATGCTGTATATCTACTCAAGAAGATATAACTAGATTTATCCCACCTTTTTTTTAAGCCATTTTGCCACTGTAGTGTTTGTACCAGTCTTTTTAATACCCAGAATTATTTAATTAGCTATCATTAAATTCATGATTGAACAGTAGTTTCCTCCTAAGCATTTTATGCCCCTTCTATGGCTAACACCTGCATTTCTAATGGCCTCTGTTTTGTGAAAGACAGATAGGAATCTTTTGCTCTTTCTGCTAACCCCTCAGTACATCTCACTCAATGGGTTTTTTGTCCTTATGCTAGCCTCACTACCCCTGTCTCCTAGGTAAATACCCGTGGCACCAGCACATTAAAATATCTACCCTGGTTAGCACAGGAAGCCAGTGATAAAACTGAAGATGGAAAATAGTCAGTGGAGTCTCCATACCTTTTGTTGACAGCATCCAATTGGACTTGGAGGGAAGCCTTGTGTTGCTCCACCACATCCTTGAGCGGTACCGTGGGATGCTCTGCGTGTTCCCCCTCTGTGCACTCCTGGCACATGGCTGTCTCACAAGACTGGCAGTAAAACTCCATCACCTGGAAAAGTGCACAGCTCTATGCTCAAACATGGCAGCAGTAACATAACTCAAAGCACATCTTACTGAGTCTTGAACTCATTTATTAGCCAAGGTCTGAGACAGAACCTTTTGTTTTCTTATGCACCAATAATTTACTGCCTAAAAGATGGCTGTTGTTCTTACATATTTTATATCAAAATGCTCCTTTAAAATAATTTTTTTCTATCATAAAGTGTCAGAACAGCAGCCTGTGAACAATGCTGGACTTCATTGCTGGTCCTAACATCATCTTTATACTATGTAATAGTAAGTTTTGGTGTCTTTCTTATGTACTCCATGAAACAACTCAAAAAACCAGGCATTCAACTACCCTCACCAATTCAATCCTTAGTCTTCCCATAGGGTCTGCTAAAGAAAGTGTAAACTTAGGCTGTTTTTCATAACAGGGCCACTCCTGAAACACAAACTCAATGGAAATCACCAAACAGTAAGGTTATTTGCTAGAGGAATGCACCCTAAATGAACCAACATGCTGAAGGGAAAAATCTCCATATCCCATTACTAATCCCTTAAAACCATTAAAACCTCATATCTCAGACTGCAATAGGAGTGCTGATCTACACTTGAAAGAGGAGGAGATTGTTTCAGCCTGTTAAGTTCCCAGCAAGATGCTCTTTGGAGATAAAAATAGATCTTTACATGTAATAGATACCCAAATTGTGAATATATTCATAAAGGGAAAGAAACAGAGAAATGCTGTGCCCAAAATCATGTGTGAGTCAAAATAATGCATATATATGCAAATTCAGCATGAGACTTTGTTTTACAGCTAGGAAGTCCTTGGGCACAAAGCATTTTAGGCTTATTAAAAAGGATATAAGGAAGTTTGTAGTATATGCTTCAAAGCAAGACATTGGCAGCTCTTTTACATTCAGAGCGTAGCATTGGAATCTTGAATAATTCAGCTGATGCTTCTGGCACTCAGACATCTTGCACAAAGATGGTTGTGCTGGAGTTGTTGGTTGATGAGACGGTTGTGTAGAACCACCTGTTTTTAGGTGAGCAGAGGGATTTGTAACATCTGACCTGACCATGCAAAATAGCTGGCTGCTCTGAGGCATCCTGAGAATTAAGGAGGGGGAAGAAAGAACCATGATTTGCACGTGGCTGTTAGCATTAACAGGGATTTTCCTCTGATAAGCTCCTTTCCATCTTTTTCCCATTCTTCCTTCTTATTTCAATTCACAAGATACGGCATTCACATGCAGTGAGGGTTTAGTCATTTGTCAGCCACTTGTGTAAGCTAAGAAAATTTTAGAAGTTGGTCCAAATAACCTGTGTAATATCAAATAGATCAGCAACAGGGGAAAAAAAGCAGACCTTATAAACAATGTCAACCCTCATGAACACTACTCCAATCACTGTGAATTTAGCATTCTCATTGTAGTAGATCCACTGAGGCCTGATAGTTACTTTGGTAGGCACTGTGGTGTGATGCATTCTTACAGTGCACTGAGGAAATCAATCAAACAGAGTTTAGGATTTAAGTTCTTTTCAAATGCTTCAAAAGTCTGCAATCAGAAGCAGCCAAAAGGAAGAATATTTTATTAGGAAACTCTGAAATCTTCTTATATGGCTAAAAAAACCCCAAACCATTTCTTTCACATGAGTGTCCAAAATTCATCTTTCTGCCTCTTAATAATTTAATGCTTAGGCTCAAGATATTTCAACAAGCTCTTTATTTATTCAGCATTTTTATCTTTGGACGCAGTGATTAGAATAATTCAGTATTTCTGTTTTCTACTGACTACCCTATAATAAACATCATTATATTTGCAGCCACATATATAAGAAAGGAAGCATCTCTCTGGCATAAAGGTTATCAGCCTAAACAACTTTCTTCCTCTTTATTCAAGCATCTGGGAAACACAGAAGCTCAAATTATAATAGCAAACAGATCACAAAGACCTAATGTGTATTTCTAGATAGGAATAGTTGTCTTTGCCTCAAATTCAAAATGTTTTGAGAGAAGCAGCTTTCATTTCCAACTATAATTTTTGTATTGTGCATAGATGAAGGAGAAGGAAAACTTAATAATACAATTCAGGCTTCAACTCTCTAGATAGGCTGATTTCCTAAGATTTTTTTCTAGCATTTCTTAATCAGGCAAAACTGATTTCTAACTACAGACAGAAAAGTATTACTGGTTTTTCATCTCTCCCCTCCATGCCCAACGTAGGCATCACATTTTGTGACATTCCTAGAAAATTTTTCATTATGACAGGTTTGCTTTACAAAACATTTCAGAAAATGAAATTTGTCTCTCCTTTCCAAATTCAAGACAGCTCTTGGGCAGGATATACTGTAGCATCCAGCACTGGTTTCAGCTGTATTTCCACCAAATTCATCGAGAACATTCCCACCAGCTGTAATGAAATGTGAATTAATACCTACAAGTTCTGAAATCCCATCCACTAATTCCCACCTTAAACCAGACCAGCATATTTCAGCACAATGATGTAACTAGAGACCCATGTGCATCTTCACTACTATAATTCAACTGAATTTACACAAAACTTTCAGAATTGTATAATCAAGGATGCAAGTACTTCTGAACTAGATTTCACAAAGTCAAGGCACACTAATTCCAGCCCTTCAAAATTCAGGTCTTGAGGAAAAATGGCTCACCAATCACAAGTCCCTCTTCTCTAAAATCACATTTGAAAAATCACATTGCTCATCCTCTGCTTTCTATTTGTTTGAATTAAAGGAGCAGTCCACAGAAAAAGAATGAGTCAGGTCTTTGCCACCCACCTTCCCCATGTCACACAGACATGCTTAATTCCTCTGTCCCAGGGCTGGTGTGCACCTTAGCTTCATATGTTTTGGCTTTCAGAAGAATGCAAGTTTGAATTACCTGAGGGCACCTCTGAGATACCTGATAAAATTTAGAATATGGGTTTTTCTCCCTCTAGTCACAGCTTTTGCCTTACCCACAGATTACACTTTAATGGAATAAGTGACATGGTGGGAAGTACAGAGGTAAGAAGGAAAAACAAGGGTTTAAAAGGTAAGATAGGAAGTCACTTCATCAGAATATCAAGGATAGGTGATTTTTTATTTTTCTAAGAGAAGCATAAAGGCAGTAAGCAACACCTCCACAAGCTCAGGAGATGTTTTTGTAAGCAAGATCTTATGCCTGTCAAGTTGCCAAGCTGTGCTATGATCTTTCGAGAAAAAGCTAGTCAGAGATAAGCCATTCTCTCTTGTTAAAAGTGTTTAATTTAATACTGTGTATCCTCTCTTGTTACACTTTAGAGGCAGAAAAACACATTGCCCCACCTTCTACATTGTAAAAACATGGATCCTCCACTCTGAGCTGGTTTTCAGTTCAAATTCAAACAAAACACAAGTATAGACATTTCAGAGACTACACCACTACATGGAGTCAGAATTTCATAGCCTTCCCTGACCTGTCTTCTGTACCTGCCCCTAAATGGTTGTAGATCATTGTTTCCAATCCAGAATGCTTTTATGCAGAAAAGCTGCTGGTGTTTCGCAGCTGAGAATAAAGCCAATCTTATTTCAGTGTGTAGGTAGAAGATAAGAATCTTCTAGTAGGTTCAAAAGCTTCATATGTGCCCTATTACCCTGATTTAACAAAAACATACACTTCTGCTCCATGTTGGATCAAAATGAGAAAGCATTTTTTTATAGTTCAGGCACAGGTAACCATCTTTTGCATTAAGATACTACAAACTAAGTTTCACTCTTCATAAGAACACACAGAACAAAGATGCCACAACAGAAGATGGGAAGATGTGCACAGAGGGAATGAAGTAAACATACACACATATGGAAAATACGAGTGATGGGAATAGGGGACCAACTGGGAAGGGGAAGTATCTAAACTACGTGACCTGAGGAAGGCTAAGTGACAAGCAGACAGGCAAGCAAATGAGAAAGTATCCCTGCATTCGTTTCTACCTCATTTTAATCAGAGAGGTTTAAGCCCAGGATGGCTGAAACAATTGAAAAAAACACCCCAGACTTGTTTAAACAGAAATTTATTTCCAAGCTAATATGAAGAAAAACTGGTAATATTTAAAAGAAATGTATTTGATGCAAATAGTAAAAATACAGTGGGTCTGACCCCACCACAAGCAATATGTAAAAATTAATGGAGGGTGGATTTAGTGCAGCATAACTGCTGGTTCCATAAAGGCATTCTCCTCCAGCTGCCAGCTCAATCCTTTTTCACTTCCTGAAGCCCCCAATAAAGTTACTAGCAGCCAGGCACTTAGAATCACAGAATACCCTGAGCTGGAAGGGACCTACAAGGATCATTGAAGTCCAACTCCTGGCCCTGCCAAGGACCACCCCAAGAGTCACACCCTGCACCTAAAAGCACTGTCCAAATGCTTCTTGAACTCTAGTAGGCTTGGTGCTGTGACCGCTTCCCTGGGGAGTACATTCCAGAGAAGATGTTCTGGATGAAGACTTTTTAGATATTTCCTAATATCTAACCTACTGGCTGCAGTGCTCTTGAAACTGTGAAACCAGCATAATCCCATTTCCTCAGTGAGGCCTAAAGTGCCCAGCACCTTGCCCTGTGCACCTTTGCAGCCAGACCCACCTGGCCAGCCTCAAGCAGCTCTCCCCAAACCTCACCTCAGCTCCTCCCATCACAAGGACTAATGTGTGCACTTAGCTTTTCATTTCTTAACTTCACAAAGCTTTAAACTGGAGTCATCCTTAGGCTATCCCCAGCCCTCCCAGATACTGAAGCGAGAGGACGTTCCCATCACACACTACTCAGCATCCTAAATGGTATGCTATGTTTCAAGACGGGCCAAGTAGGTTTAGAGGACTTACAAATGCACCTTTACCCATAAAGGCGTTCTCAGAGACATATAAGGTGGCATATTTTTGATTATAGACAAGCCAAGTTTTTTTAAACATATCCAAAGAATAATACGCTTATAATTTAATATACAATATAAATAACACCTTAATTTTGACCTTTTTCTGCATTTCACAATCAAATGGCTCCTATCAGAATGGCTGTCAGAAAACAGCTATGATTCATTTTAAAGAGAGCAAATAAAATGCAAACAAAAACTAGGAATGCATTAATCAGTAACCACTACACACACATAGGTATATTACACATTAAAGAAAGTTACACCAGTTTTTTGTTAATCAGTGTCCAACATCAGTTCTACAAGTCCACCTAATTCCAACAGAGAAGGAACTGAGCTATTCCTCTATTGCAGTAATCATTACTTATCAGCTGAATTACTCCTATACAACCAATGTACCTACACTGAGTATCAAATAAAACATGTTTCTAACATGTTTCTAATGTTTCTTGGCTTGCATAAAAGCACAACATTCAGTTTACAATACAGCATTGCTGAGTTTTGCAGTCTCTACTTACATGCTCGCATAAGCTTAGCTGTAAGTCAGGAGCTCATACACCTATCACGAAGTTACACAGTTTAACACTGAAAATTGTGAAGTAAGCAGAGTTAGAGCCGTTCTTGCAGTAATCTGTAAATATTAACTCAGTTGGGGGTACTTGCCAATGAATATACTGATATGATTTGAAGATGTGTGTGGGGACATGCTAGTTAAAAAGAGTAAGTGGAGGAAAAAAACAAAGCAGCCTCCAATAACTGATATGAGAGCTCCACAAAACACTGCAGATAAACAGAAGTTCTCCGTTTCTAGCTTGTGCTGATCCAAAGCATCCTAAGCTAGGACTCACTTTTATTTGGCTCTATGTTAATATGTTCACATACCTTGTGGTACTGCCGCAGTGTGCAGGTCAGTAAAACTCAAAAAGTCCTTGTCACATATTGCCAGACAAACACAAAAGTACCCACAGCAACAGTTGATGCTACAAGCACAAGGGCTAAGGAAACCCAACCCAAAGAAGTAAAGGCACAAGATTCAGTACTGCAGGACAATAACTCTGCCAAATGTGCCAAAAGACAGCATCATTCCAGATGATTGGTAAGATAAAATAATACCTTGACTACTTCACTACTCCACTAAGAGCATTTGAGTTTATTTGAAGAATCACTTGTCTTTTGTTGATATATTATAAAATCAAAAAAATAGTGTGATTCCACTTCCCCTGCTTTCTCTTTAGAAAAAGACATCCATGAAACCCAGACAAGTCAGCACATATCAACACCTGTACATAGCACAGGAGGCCGTCTCACTTACATTTCCATCATGATTGGGGCAGGAAAGTGGTTTGCCTGCAGCAACAGCAGTGACAGTCTCCAAGATGGAGGACTCCTCAATGCTGCTGTCTGGCGTTCGCTGCAGGACATCCATCAGGTTGGTAATAAAGAAGTTGTTCTGGAGTGCAGAAACCCCTTTCTCTGGCAGAATGGAGGTCTGGCGGCACACGGGACAAGAAAGGGTTAAGCTATGGGCTGGAATGTAATTCTGTAAACACCTATGGGGAAGAAAGGTGGAAGGAGAAAGAAAGGAAAAGTATCATCAAAGAGGGAAAAAAACCTCTTTCATCAGTTAAAGAGCTAATTTGAAATAGTGCTACCCCTACTTATAAAAGGAAAAGTACATCAAACAGGCTTCTGAAGCTAAAGTGGTTATGGGGAATATTTTTTTTCTTTTAAAACTTTTTTTACTCTCCCACGTGAAGAAAAAGGTTCAGTAAGCACACATCATTAAAAGAGTTACATGCCTTTTTTTGAGATATTTGTGCAGTTAATCATGCTTACAGACACTTACTGCATCCTGCTCACAGGATGTTTTATGCAGCAAAAATTTTAAATTATCAGATAAAGTCTGACAGACATGAAGTTGCATCAAGTATTTGAGCCTGTGCCTTTAACTGACTAACCGGCGCTTGACCCTTGTCTTTCCAACAGAATCTCCTTCAATAACTTGTATTTGTGGGTTTAGTGTTTCAGAGGTAAAACATGATCCCAATAAAACCAAAGGAAATTTTTTCATTTATTTCAATTTGGAAAGTTATTTGGCAGCTAGCCAAAATTAACAAAGCTTTCTTTATGACGTAGGGAACTACCTGCTAGGTTATCACCATTTATGTTAAGGGGAGTTTTGTCAGAAATTTTTGTTTGTGTTTGATTGGGAGGGCAGTGTTGGCATCTTTCAGAAAAAATGAATTTCACAGAGTATAAACCTGACAAAAAAGTTCAGCAATCAACAATATGCACAATATGCAGCAGGCTGGCTTAGGTGAGATCTAATGCCACTTTTGGCCTTGAAATTGAAGCTAACACCTGGCTGGGCATGCAACATATAATTGCATGCAATATACCGTATTCAGTATGGTACCGTGAGCAGAAGAAGCTTTGCAGAATGCAGTTCTTAAGGGGAGCAGTGCTACACCAAATTCCTCATAAAATGCCAGCTGAGAAAGTGTGATCGCACAGCTCCACAGCTCTTATCCTTTTCCAAGGGTTTTGGTTGCATCACTCTTCAACTTCCCCTGGCAGCCCTCCTCCTGACCCCCCAGTAAGGGCTCCGTGAAAAGAGAACTTAGGCTTTGTGCATGAGCACTACACTGGAAGAGTTCTTCCAGCCTCTCTCCATAACCAGATCAGCCAAGAGGATTACAGTGAAAACCAGAAGTTAACTTTAGGTTTTACATATGAACAGAAGTCAGGAAACTTAATAAATGATGGAGAAAATCTTGTCTCACCGACTGCAGTGAGAGTTTCAGTGCTGCCTTTTTTAATGCTGGGATTTCCTATACTTCTACAAAAGACTAGTTCATCTGACACAGGCAGAGATCCACAATCCACAATTTTTCATTCACTCTATGCAAAGTTAGAGATTCACACCACAATACTTGCAAAGAGGTGGAAGTCTCCTAAATTAATTAAGTGTTCACACCACATACCATTTATAAAAATTCTCCTGCCATTCAATATAAAATCCAGAGTTGCATCCCATCACCAGATTAAGAACTCTAACCACTAATTCTTCAGCTAACTTTTCTGCAGGTGGTGTATTTTCTCAATTTGATGGATAATGCAACATTAAAGTATTTATGTACATATTCAGTTCATCCAGCCAAATACAGTAAAAGGCAGGTTGCTGGCTTATCACATCTCTTCCCAGAGAGTTTTCCCACAAAAACAGAGAGTTTTGTTTTCTCTCCAAGAGAGTTTTCAGTCAACCAAACTGCACAATAATGCAGACATTTAATTTCAGGTTATTAATAATGTACTTATCATGTCTAACCCTTGGACATTAAAGGATGGGATAATTACTTACTGGCTTAGTAAATCAACAAAGAACTTTTTTTTATTGTTTCTAATTATATGATAATCAGAATAAATTTGAGACCATTAATTTGAGGTCCAAATTCTGGCTATCATCACCTTTTACACTGTAGCAACCGTATTCATTAGATTAATTGGATTTACTTTTTGTTTACTCTTGCATAAAGGGAATGTATTCCAAATACGCCACTGCTGTCTCTTCTTCCTGCCTGCCACAAATGTGTTTTTCTATATCCCTGCCTCTCCAGCCTTCCCAGACTTTATCATGCCTTAAGATGACATTTACAAGTAAAGGGAAAAGTCCCTGTCCACTAAAGGATGCCTTGTCCTGCGCTTGCAGCATGACACAAATCCCGAGTTACCAGCATGAGGAAAGGACTTACCTCTCACAGAAAGTGTGCAGGCAGGGAAGTACTTTGGGGTTCTTGTAACGGTCCAGGCATATGCTGCAAATTAGAAACTGCTTGTCAATCTGACGGACCACAGGACTTGGGATGTTGGAGCCTTCACTGGCCATCCTAGACCACTGACATATGGGTCCTGTTCCCTTCTACCCTGCACACTGCTGGACCGGGGTGGGGAAAAGAAGAACAGAAGAAAAACGGCTTATAAACTCCATGAAATAACAAAATCATTGACTAATCCAGACATGTTTTATCCTTATGCAGGAATTCATATTTCCATATAAAACCAAAACAAGAAAGAATTAAACTTCTAAAATGGTTTATCACTGATGAGAGCCAAGGAAACAGTCAGCAACATCTACAACACCTCTGTCTGAGCATTCTGGAAAGGCATGCTGGCTCTGGACTGAAAGAGTTACGGGGCTGTCTGGTTTTAAAGAAAACCCACGATAAAAACATTCTTGCGCCAATAGGTTCAGCCAGTGCTAACAAACATCGGATTTCTTACATCTACAGTACTGCTGGCAAAATGCTCAAGCTGGAACCGCACCAGCCAGTCAAATGGCTGCATCACAGAGAGTTTGAAAATGGTTCACCTAACAATTTTTTCCCCTTGTCAGTGCCGGTATTGCCAAAAATATGGTAGATTTTGACTCCAGGAAGCCTGCAAGAAGAAAGCTCCAGAACCAGCCAGCCCCTTGGAAGGGAATGCTCAAATTCTGCATCACCAATAGGAATGAGGTAGGCAAAATAAAAATCCTCATGAAAAAAGAAACAGAGCAAAGAAGAGGCAACTGATAGCCACTGGGAATCAGCAACGATAGGGTGAAGGATACATGAAGCACATCCAAATAATAAATGCAAGAAAAACATCATTCTAGGCAGAGCTAGTAGTAAGAATCATGTTTCTAGGACTGAGGATTCTTCACAATCTGGCATACAAAGCATGAAATAAAAGGCTAAGAAAAAAGTCTACTAACTGTTAGAATTAAAATCGCAGGTTAAAGAGATGGCAGCAGGCTTGGAACGCCTCCTGTCCTGGAACAAGGCACAGAGAGAGAAAAACGTAGGTTCTTTTCAGCTGGAGATACAAATTATAACCAATAATAGAATAAAATATGAGAAGACAGGAGGAAAAGGAAGGAAGCAACCATAGAAAAAAGTAAACTGCCTGCTAAAATAGTTGAGGAAAACCTGGCAAGCAGAGTCCCTGGCAGGGTGGCCCAGCAGGAACTCCTCTCCATCAGCATTTCTATCAGGCTGAAGTGCCGGGAGGCGCAGGCGCGACTGTCGCAGCACTGAGTTCTGCCAGACCTCCCGCACCCACAGCGGAACCGGGCTCCTCTTCCCGGGGAGCTGCAAGCCCAGCTGGGCTTCTTCTCTGCAGGTACACTCCTGAGGGGTCTAACTTCTTCCTAAACAATTTCTACCCCTTTTTAGTCACCCATTTCAGGCAATTTGAGATCTAGCTTGAGGGCAGTTCAGGCTTTCCAAGACAGAAACAACAAGCCCTCTGCTGATCATGCTCAAAGTTCACTCAATTATGGAATGATTTGTGTGACCTGTGTAGCATTTTATTGTTACTGTTACATTAGGTCTTCTTCCTGTGCTTGAATCAATGGCAGGCTAGTCTGTCAGAGTTGAACCCATGCTGCTCTTCCTGAGCTGTGTACTTAGCCATACTGGTATGTTTTACTTCCTACACTGAGCAAGGAGCTTCTAGGATATTGACAGTGATTATGGATCATAAGTCAGCTCTGCTGGCTTGCCTGATAACTGGTTCCTGGGGCATCGCCTCTGTGTTAGCAAATACAGCAGTGTAAAGTTATTCACATTTCAAGTACCCAACAGCAGTAACTGACATTTAATTTGATGGAAAACACTTATGGCAGGCCCTTTTGTTTCTTTTTTTTCCAAGGAAGGAGAAAATGTAATGATAAAAATTGCTCTAATATTCATAAAATACCATGTTTGTTCATGACCCAAAAATGCACGATTTCAGGATTGATATTTCCGTATCCATCGCATTTTTTTATTTTTCGTATTTTTTAATATTTTTTTAAAATTTCTTTCCCCATAGTAAGATAAAATGTGAGTATTACGTAAACACAAATTATTTTTTTCCTATTTAAATGCCATAAATCACACAGAATAAACCTTAGGAGATGAATTAGCAAACCATGTTACTTTTTGAAAGCTTGAGTTAAAGGTGGCTTTACAAGAAGTGGAACCAAAATATCTGGCTTTTACAAAACGGAGTAAAAAGACCAGACAATCAAATACCCATTAACGTATTCATACATTTGGCAGCTTAACATGCAGAACATCAGCGACATGTTTCAAAAGGAAAATTCATTTCAGCACTTACACAGCTGTGTTTGCCTCCCACTCTCCTTCCCCAAATGTTAGGGGCAGGGACCCAAACAAAACAGGGAAGATAATCAGAAGCAGGAGGATTTCTTATCAAAAGCATGGTTTCCAAATTAGACACACAAACAGTATAATTTTTTTGTTAGAGACTGAACACAAACTACTAGAAAAAGTACTTAAGGAAGTACTACTGGAAAACTGTACTTAAGATATGAAGAAACAGGTCTCCAGTGAATGCTGCCTGTCATTTAACAGAAGAAAGTTCTTTAGCAATCAGGTATTTTCTGTATTTCATCTTTCCCTTTTCAAGTAAAGCTACACCAGCAAATAGTGCTTACGCAAGAAAATCTGCTGCTGCCTGAAAAAAATAATATTGATTTAACCTGTTTTTCATCTTAGTTTTTCACATTCCTCCAATGTCATTGCAAAATCAAGTAATTCTTAGCATTTCATACACAAATCTCATGCCAGCCCCTTTATTTTTCAAATGCTCACGCTTTAAGCTTTGTCGAAGAAACCATTAATGATTCAGAAATAAGTGCTTTTAATAGTCTATGTTTTATCTGAAATGCAGCAGGCCATGACTGTCATTTATACCCTGTGCTCACATAAATCAGATTTAAAACATGCACCTGGAAATAGAATTTAATCTGTACATTTCAAGCTATGGCCACTACCTGGTACAACAACTTCTTACACAAATGGTCCCTTTTAAAAATCCTTTTGAGTATAGGATTTGCAGGATTCTGCAGCCTCTCTAAGGCAACTCCACCTTTGATGTAATCTTGATGAATGTGATATAGCTATGAGAGAGATGATTTTGCCCATTTACTCAATGAAAGCAACTGCAAAATCAAAGACTATTTGAAGAAAACCTAGAGATTTTATACAATGTTTTGAATTTCACCAGACAGTATTTTTTCTGATTTACTGCTGTGCTTGCAGCAACATAAATTTTAAATGTGTTAGCAGTGGGAGATTTTGCAAAGTAATGCTACTTTTACAAGAAAAATGTTCTTTTTTTAGTGGCATCTTCTGAGGTCAAAAACTGACAGAGCACTTTTCAGAGGTTCATTACGTCTCAATCAAAATAGAGCAGCTGAAGCAAGAGCTTTGAAAACAGGGTTATCACTTCTCCATATAGTTACACTTTGTAATTGAAACATGCAAAGCTAAAGGACTAGGAGACATTGCACCAAACAAGACATAAACATCCACCCATCTATCTACAACACACACACTCACACTCAAAACCAAATTCGGGCTCGCTAAACCAAGTGCAGTAAAGGGCTCTGAAATGTACTCCCTTTGTCACCCTTTTGAGGCTCTAGGACGGCTGTCATCCTAGCCACCCCAGAAACAGCATTACTCTTTTTCCTTCTGCTTGGAGATACGATTTTCACTTAACTAGACAAGCAAAGAAAGGAGAAAACAATGGCTCTCTAAGCTAGTGGAAAGCTTTGCCCTGCTATGAATGCATGCCTTCAGGAAAACCAGGGTGCGGCCCCACCCATATGAAAGGAACTTCCTATGGCACT
The DNA here is from genome assembly GCA_013390105.1 of Tichodroma muraria. Lineage (NCBI taxonomy): Eukaryota > Metazoa > Chordata > Aves > Passeriformes > Sittidae > Tichodroma > Tichodroma muraria. The sequence goes on along the minus strand of WAAG01037941.1, from coordinate 10,729 downwards.
GGAAAACGGGGAAAATAAAAAAAATAATGTTAGGTACAGCAAATAACAGTTCCAGAAGAGTTGTTTCAGATAAATAGCGACATGTAATAGAAAAATGCACCCTTTCTACAGGTATCCTCAAATAAGCTCTGGAACTCCTTAAAATTCTCTCTTAGTTTCCTAGCCGAGAAAAAGACATTGAGGAATCAAGTAACTGTTCACTTCACAGGATTTTATTCCTAAAAGAGTAGAATTCTGTGTTACTGATACACTGCTGTCTCTACAATCCACCCAGCCAGAGCTGCAACTAGCCTGAAAGTACAGCCTGAGTAGAACAAATTGCTTGCAGCTTATTCATCCTCCTCTTATCAATGGTATTCACAACCTAGAGGGTCTATTCATGTACTATGAATGAATAGGTTTCCAATGGCAACGTTTCCAAAGGAACAGTTAGGCCTCCAGAGCCATAAGCAAGGGTGGGGAACCTCAATAATGTTGCTTCAAGGACTGGGAGAGCTGAGGCTTAAAAGTCCTTAAAACAGATAGATCACCTGTCCACAGTCTGTAGGAATAAAGAACAGATTCAAGCCATTTCTAGCAGCAGCCCCCAGATTAGCCAATACAGAACACACTGAGCAAATTAATAATCAGAACTGCCACACAGTCCACTTGTGTAAAAGGCTTGATAAGTTAAATTCGCATTCCTTTCTCTCCCACTCTTGCAATCAGCTTAGTGCCTTGTTTAAAACACAGCAACCCTCTTCATTCTTACAGCATGCAGAAATGTAATGAACGATTAGGGGCCAAAACAAGAGCAACCCAGCAGCAGCCACCAGGAATAACACTAAGCAAACTTGAGCATTTCAGACCTACCCATCTTTGTAGAAAAATAGCTTAATCAGTGCAGTGCTGAGGATAAAATCCTTGCAGGGACGGAGCTGCAGTTCCGCAGTAATCCAAACGAACAAACCATCATCTGTTAATATTTCAAGCCTCACGCATAAAACTGTTAAGGAATCCCTATCACAGCACAATCATTATTAGATGCACAAGAGATTTTGTGCTCTAAGGAATGATGCTCCATTCCATGAAGAGGACAGGTGGAAAGAAAAATGGAAGAATGAGAGGAGGCCCAGTGAAGTCGTCATGAATTTTTTTTTCTCCCTGGGTCATTTACAAGTGGGAGACCCCTTCAGGATTCAAACCAATCAATCTTTATTTAGTACATCTTCTTCTCACTCAGCCTGTGTAGAAAGACTGCAGCAAATGGTGCAAGGGATTGTGGGATGGGGATGCAGCAGAGAGCTGCAACCAGATTCGCTGGGTTNGACATCCATTACCAGGACAACTGCCAGAGATAAAACAGAAGCACTTTCATTTATAAAGAAGATAAAGTTTAACACTTAATGATTCCACTCGGATTTTTCCAGGATTCTGGGTATTTCTTGGAACGTAATTCTTCCCTGCTCCAACTTTCAGAAGCAACAAAAGACCCCACAAATGCTCTTTGTCTCTCTCCAGATGTTTAAAGCAAAAGCCTTTCAGAAAGCCTCTCTGGAAACTGTGCTACTGACACACAAACCAGCAGCAGCTTCTACTACAGAGCCATATATTTAACCTGACTCAGTCTCAAGTCAAATATTCAAGGCAGCAATTAGTAAACTCGTATTCAAGGACTTTGAGAATCAGGCTAACATTTACTTGGTTAATTTATTTTTTTTTTTAATTCACAGAACAACTCTGATTTTACTAGGCTGTTACCAAAGAAATAAAAAAAAATGGTGCCTGCTATTTTTCAGCTATGCAGAGAAGGTTGTTAAAAAGATGCTTGTCAATACACAGACACCCCTGAAGTAAAGCAACACAGAATCAGCTTTGTCTTCCAGTATAACAGCTGGTGGGTTTTGCAGACAAGGTAATATTTGCATCTCTAAATACAGTGTATCTTTTCTTCTGAAAAAAACAAGTATATAAGTATTTCAGCTAACTGAGGCTAACAAAGCTTCCCACAAATAAAAGAACACAAAGCTCCATTTGCATCAAGAAGAAAACACGTGGGGCTTAAATACTCTCTTTGCTACCCTGACTTAATTAGGACATATATAGCTATTTTAGAAGTTTAAAGCGTTGTCCCAAGCTCTTTAAGCACGGTTTCCAGAATATAATATTTATTCCATTCTTGAATTGATGAGTCAAATAGAATTATTAATCATTAAGTGTGACTGAAATGTAATATAAATTCCTGTTAAAAATACAAATTCTGCACACATCCTTTACTTGCCACTTGGCTATCATTTAGCCAGATCATTTTATGCATCATACAGATCCAGCCTGGTTTCCCTGGACAATGCCCACGGGGTGAAGGCATGTTGTAATACAGTTTATAACCTGAAATGAAACATCAGGCAGTGTGTGTGCACGTATCAGGGTTTGAGGTGCCTGTGCCAAAATACTGCCTCTCTAACTCCCTTAACATGTGCTGAACTCAATCAAAGAGAGAGCACAAGGTATGTTTCATTTTAACTCCAACACTCAGGAGCACCAGGCATCTGTACAGCAGGATTCACAATTTAAAAAAAGGCCAAAGATTTCAGGCATGTTTTTGGACAGGTGCGTTTTTTATCTTAGGTTCAGGGTGTTTTTTGGTTTTCTTTTTAAACTGCCTGGGGAATTCCTATTGCAAAGAACAAGCAACAACTTTCACTCCCACAACAAGAAGATCCAAGGCCTTTTGCTTCTGCCAGTGGAACAAAGACACTTAAAACCAAATCAAGTGAGAAAGTTCAGGAGTGGCACCCCCAGAACTGAAGTGGAAGACTGTCAAACAGAAGCATGCAGACATCATTTAGTTGCTTGCTTTTCCTTGCTCATTTCAAACACCACATTTACATGCACTAAAAGAGAATGACCAGTATCACTCAAATCACTATTTCCATTTACGGTCAGTAGTAAGGACTACATACCCCTCAGAACCGATCCCATAACATACCTCATGGCCAAAAGAGACTGCTGGAGCCACAGCTGCAGCCACTCTCACAGGAAATACACCTCCAAATGAGAGAGTCCTTCAAAGTGCTGTTCTCTTACAATTAACTCTGAGAAGCTGACTGCTGACAATGAGCTGATACCCCAAAAATTATCCTGCTTCTTCAACAAAACAAAAACGTGCTACTGTGGCAAGGAAAATGAGACAAAAGGCATAGCATTTCCCTGAGATTTTTCTTGTTATATGCTGATATGTGGGCTTGTTCTCCTTAGTGAAGAGGAAATGGATTCAATCTTGCACTTTACCCCCATAGCAGTTACAACCAGACTCTTTCAAATAGGTTTATTGTATGTGTATATCTTTTGTGCTGGGAGATGGGGGTGGGGGTGGTCATTTTCTGTTTTTATTTAAAAAAGAATAGGCTATTTTTCCTCAGAAAATTGCTGCATTTCATTGCTGCTGTTGACTTATCTATGTCACTGCTGACTACTGAAGAAAGTTCTGGAGAAGAAAACACACAGTATATGCCATCTTCATAGTGTCATGGAAGAGTGATCTAGCTTCTGTTGTCATCCCTGTAAATGGCCTGGGTTTTGAATAACTTATTCTTTTCCCTGTTCCAAACACAACCTGAATTCATATCCTTAGGGGGGCCATAAATAGTAAGCTACCAAAAAACCTCACAGTTAACTTACAGGTCGTAGGTAGATATTGATATCTTCCCTAATATTAAATAACATCTAAACACTCCAAGTTAAGATTAATGGTCTGCACTGAAGTCTATACTATAAACTGACTGAATAGAGAGTAGTCTAGCTCACCCTGCTGTACAAAAGTGATTTTAAGGTCAGCAGAAAAAAAAATTACTGGGTTAGTTCAAACTAAATGACCAGCTAATACAGTCCTGGCAATTAAGGCTGACTGAAAAGTAAGAGATGTGAGAGACCAGAAATCAATTACTCAAAGCCAACATGCTGGAAATGAGGATTAGTTTAGGAACATAAATATAGGATAGGATGGGCTGTTACAGCCATCACCCAGCTCCACATCCATCCCTAATTTGACCCTGGTGCCAGGAGAGCAAGTGGAATGAAACAGCCAAGCTTTGTCATTGTGGAGCCATGCCCACACCAGGAATCAAGGGCCTTATGAGGCTTCATGAGCTGATGGCCTTTATCTCTCCCCACTGTGGCTGTGCACCCATGCAGACCCAGCAGCTTCCAGAGCGCAAGTGCAACTTCCGGCCCTCACTCCACATCCTCCAATAGTCCAGGCTGTAGCTCACACCATCTCAGAAGAGCAAACAGCCTCCTCCCACTGTGGGTTTGTAGCCAGAGGGCATGTCTGCCCCAAAAGGAGCTCTGCTAGGTCCTGGTTCCTCCCCACCAGCCACAGCCATGAGCCATGGTCACTCCCTCATCTTATGATCCAGCAGAGCAGATGCTTTTTCCCAAAGCTTGTGAACCAACACAAGGGATTTCTCATGGCCTAGGAGGCAAACAGCTTGAAAGGTTTGCCTGGGATGTAATGCCGGGCTGCTGGAAACTTTCCCAGCAGCCCAGCACCCATCCTCCTATGACTTTGCCACCTTCTTCTATTTCCTTCTACCTTCTGCTTACGCCTGGTTTAGCTTGCCAAGGTTGCGGCTTTTGCAGCACAACTGCAGCACGGCTGGGAGAGCCTGGCCTCCTTGCTCAGCCAGCCTGAGCCTTTCTGGCAGGACTGCGCTTCCTGCCTTTCTCCACCGCTGAAGTTACAAGTCAGGCAGCACCAGCCACAAACTGCTTTTCTGCCCTCCATGTTATTCTTTCTCTTCCCCCTATTTGGTATCTGCCATTGAGTATCTGGCACTGCAGTCACCAGAAACAAGCTCTGTATTCTGGCATTCCTTCTGCACACCAATGGGCTCACCTTCAGTATCACAGTCAGATGCAGATCATTTCTTTTTTAACGTTTTCAGCTGCTAAAGGCACAGGAATAACAGGAACAGAAGCCACTGCTACAAATTAAAGCCTTGCTTAATAGTGTTACATGTTTAATGATTTGCTCTTTTTTCTTTCTCCTTTCCCCAGCCTTTAATCAAAGCTTACAAAAGGGTGAGCCCCTGAAACATGGGTGGACCTCTTAAGGCACCAACATACTAATGTTTTATACTCCAGTTTAAGAGAAGAAGGAACCTCCAGAGGGAAGGTTATGGCTGGCATCTAATACCCATGTTTTCCCTCTCTCCTCATCCCTACAACTTGTACCTCTGCAGTACCCCTTCTCCACCCCTCTGTGGAGGTGAATAGTCCTGCATCTATCCCTAGAGACCCCTTCTCCCAGCTGTCCTGTCCTTGAATGGAAAGGGGATCTGCTGGCGGTTGCACTTCACACATCATGGGACAAGTCTGGCAGGTTAGAGCTTGTGTGATTACACAGTCATCACCAACTGAGAGGCTATCTGTCTGCCTGAGTTTTTCAGGACCTCATTTTGAATCAGGGCCTTGCACAATAAATTCCAGAACAGCCAGAACACACTAAATTTACTGCACATGTGAGGACAATGCATGAATGGGCATCCATGAATCCTCAACCAAATACTCCAAATTCTCAAAAATGACATTTCAGAGATGAGGGGTAGGAAATTAATAGAAAGGACACAGCAAGGTAAATAACAGGATAAAAGTATCAGGTTAAGTTACAGCATCAGAACTGTAATTTAGGGCCCTTCTCATGTTTAATAAAATGTCATATTCTCAGGTGAGCTCCTAAAAAAATCTGCAGTGAGGTATATGGAAGTAATTATTTCAGGGACTAGATGTTGTGCAGCCATAAGTAAAATAATTTTAAATTGTATACCTGCTATCCAAGGCAGTGAGTCAGAGCATCTCTACTGAAAAAAAAACCCTACCCTGACTACCGGTACTGTTACTATCACCCTTACAGTTGCATATTTTGACTGTCTAGGCCTACCTATTTTGTGAACACTGACAGATCTCTGTTCAGCCTTTATAGGTACACAGGCTCAAATAAAACCAAGTTGAACTGAAAAGAAATTAAAACTCTACATCAAAACACTGCTGCTTCCATAAACATCTGCTGTGAAAAGCTACTTGAAATAAAAGTGCTCCATGAAGACTCCACACTGATTACTGTTAACACTTCCAGAAGCAGGAAAACAGGCAATAGAGCAAAAAGAAGGAATCTATTCTGACCAGGAATCTATTTGGAAAAAGGTCCCTGGTGTTTTCTATGTACTGTTAGATATAAGATATGCTGAAAAATGCTCTAGGCATTTTCTTCAGAGTTGATGAGCAACAGGGGAAAAAAAATAAATGCTAGCAGAAAATGCTCAATGCTTTTGGTACTGAACTGTGTGGTAAAAATTACAGAGACCAGCCTGTCCACTTCCTCCTGAGATGGGATCTGCCTCATGCTGCAAGCTCAATGCAGCACTCCCTTTAAGGGACATAACACACATCAGGTGCTGGAGTTTAGTCACATATTCTCTGATGACCACCAAAAAGTTCCTCTGTTGTTTCCATTTAATTCAGTAGGATTTTGCTGAACTAGCATGAAGTTCAAATCAGCAAGGGAGGAGGCAGCACTCAGCAATCACTACAAGCCACGTAACTTCTTCACAAAATGAACTTAAGAGAGTGCCAACTCTTTAGAATGTTTTTCTAGTAGCCTTCAAAACTCCCACTTCCCATCAAATATATAACATATGAAACACAAACCAGGAAGTAAAGAAATCCAAACCACCTTAGGTGTCTCACAGCAAGAAATAGGAGATAGAATCTAAGTATTAAAAAAGCAAAAATGGAGGCAGAAAGGGAAGGAATTTTCATATTCTTAGCACAAAAACACATATTGGGATAAGGACTAAGAAGGAGGGAGAAAAAAGAGCCCCTCTCCAGCATGTGAGCAGCCTGAAATCAGGTTCACATCCTCTGTAACACTTAACATTGTTTAAAATACAAAATATTGGTTGCTACACCTCCATATTTACCTTAGCTGTTGAACAGTACCCACCTCATTTTCTTGTCCACAGCCAAGCAGCGATATTAACTTCTATATCTGCCAAGTCTTCTTCTGAACCAAAATAACTTTCAAAAACACAGCAATATGTCTAAACATGTATATTGTCCTTGGGTTCAGAGAAAACCTTGCTCAAGCGTTAAGTGGCAGGCAGAAGTTTACCCAGGCAGGCTCTCTATGTTGGCAAAAGTGCAACACTGAACTTTCACAGCAAGTAGGTAAACACATAGCTGTGTGCAGCAGGTAGTCTGGCAGCACCAGCCGTAGTGAGAAACAATGTCAGGACGACCTTGGCAAAAGGAGCTCCGTGGGTTTTAACAATGGTTGTGGGCACAGGAGCTGAACAGACCGAACAAGCATGGCAAAAAGCTATCTACAGCTCTCGGTGGGAGCTCAAAGTACTCAGAGCTGGAGCGTGCCAGCTGTGACACTGTGTCCTCCACCTCTGCACTCACAGGGACACTCTGACTTCCCAGCAGTCAGCTCCAACCATTCAGAACTTGGAAACACCCAATGGCTGAACTTCACCCAGTAAACATGTCCTTCCAGTCCTCAGCAAGGACACTCATTTGCTGATTGCATGCCAGCACTCCTATTTAAAGATCTGTTGTTATTGGAAATAGCTGAAACCTTTCTACAGCAGGGATTAAGTGCTCCCTGCACCTCGCGCCTTGCCTGCAGAAATGCATCAGTTCCCAGCATGTGCTTCCACAGCAGAGTCTTACCACAGCCACAGTAACGTGCATTATCTGCCTGCAAAGTCCATCAAACCCCTGTGGGGGCAGGATCCCCAGACAGTCTTACCAAGCAGCTGCTCTGGCTCAGCCCGGGTTTTACTCAAGCCTTTTCCCTGAGGGACAAGGTTTTATACATGACACAAAGCGGTCTNATCCAAACGAACAAACCATCATCTGTTAATATTTCAAGCCTCACGCATAAAACTGTTAAGGAATCCCTATCACAGCACAATCATTATTAGATGCACAAGAGATTTTGTGCTCTAAGGAATGATGCTCCATTCCATGAAGAGGACAGGTGGAAAGAAAAATGGAAGAATGAGAGGAGGCCCAGTGAAGTCGTCATGAATTTTTTTTTCTCCCTGGGTCATTTACAAGTGGGAGACCCCTTCAGGATTCAAACCAATCAATCTTTATTTAGTACATCTTCTTCTCACTCAGCCTGTGTAGAAAGACTGCAGCAAATGGTGCAAGGGATTGTGGGATGGGGATGCAGCAGAGAGCTGCAACCAGATTCGCTGGGTTATTTTTTTTTCTCCCTACTCAGCAATCAGCTGTTCCGAGGCTCCGCGCAGGGCCATTGAATTTGGTCACCAGAATGTTATTACAGGATTAGCAGGCGGGGACAGCTACCACTGTGCATCTGGCATGTCAATGCAGCTAAGAAATACATATGCAAATATTACTGACAAATCGGAAAAAGGATTTAACTCCGAAGGAGAGAGTAAATATTACANTACCTTTACCCCTCATCTCCAAAAACAACTCTCCTAAGCTTCCTCTTAGACATCTCTTGCAGGTTCAGGCCAGATGCCAAAAGGCCTTTATGGGGCATTTCCAGACTGCTCTTAAGCAAATACTCAGCTCTGATGTAAGTTAGATTTCTGCAAAAATTACATTCTCAGGAGACCTTGTACATACACTCCTGCATGAATATCAGTCTTTTCAACTGGCATCACAACTTAGGAAGCAATAGCTAATGAAAGAGGAATAAAGCAGAACCACTCATATGCACAATTTTAAGACTCTCCCAGGCTGAACTGGGATATACAGGGCATTCATTTCTATATGAAAACACATCCATTTTAGTTTACAGGAAAACTAATACATTTTTGTATACATGAAAAGCAAATTAGGGGACAGTATAGGAACCTATAATATAATAACCATGTGAATGAATCTGTTTAAACAAAAAAAGGCACTTGGAAAAAAAATATGACATCAAGAGAGATAAGAAAAATATTGTCTTAAATCAACCACATTATCATTTGGATTGTGATAGCATCTGGAGATATCTTTCAGGTACCACAATCCTGCTGTGATAAGCACCTGCTACACAACACACAAGTTCCCTTGCAAACATAGGTAGCCTATATTTTAAGGCCAAACAGAGACTGTTGCTATTTAAGTGTTCCTGTGACACTAAGTACTTCCTACACTACGAAATAAGTTTTCATAGCCAGCCATGAATTTAGACTATCTAGACATTTAGATATTATTTAGACATATTTAGACTATTTAGACATTAACGACTATCTTTATAAAGAAAGAGGTGCAAGACAGTGGCTTATATAGCATGAAACTCTTGCAGTCAGGAATAGGAGCAGATCTTAGCATCCTCTTCCCTTTGCAGACTCTATGAGCGGATATAAGAACTGTCTGAGATTTTAGAAATAGTCCTTGTGATGACTGTGACAAGATGCGCCATGTTGTTACAGAAACAGATTATATATACATCGTAAGTGATAAAACCCATGAGAGGTGTATGCAAAGTAACCAGATGTAAGCACTGATGTTACAAGCAATTGAGAAACCCTAGTAGAAAACCAGTTATAAACAGGACATGGAGACAGCCCTGCCTCAGGTCCTGAACTTCTCTAACACAGATTCCACAGCGAGTGGCTCTTAGGATGTATTTCAAATAACTTAAATGCTTTTGGAAGGTTGATGAAACAGTAGTCATTAGGTTTTTGGCCATGTCCTCCTGAGTTAAATTTTATTCACAGTGTATTGTTTCTTCACTATCTGTATCTATTGCTTTTTACTATTCCTTTTTACTTTTACTTTTTAAAAGAGGAGAAGCCTCTTTTGCAGATACCAGTAATGTGCTGGATAATTCTTTACCCTGTGAGCTGTGAAACCCATTGTCCAGGATGCTACAGTTGTTAATATTTTACAGACATTACAGGAGAGTGGGACAAAATCATGGTGAATAAATTGATTAAAGACACCACCTCTACCAGGAGCAGAACTGGAAGAATAAATCACTGAATATAGAAGATCATTCTGAAGAGTGATATCTCTGATCCATTCTTGTGCTCTTCTGTAGGCATCTACTGTCAGCAACCATACAAATTATAAGGCTAGGCTAGATTTACTTTTGATTTGACCCAGACAAACCTTCAAATTACTCAGAGCAGACATCACAGGAGCAGTCATAGTAGCCACTCCCTTTTGGAATAGTTAATGGCCATGAATTGCTCTACAGGGCTGTTCCCACCACTTTGCAAAGCTGGGCCATTTAGAGATGTCAGGTGAAATGAATCCCTCAGACATCTGCCTTATTACACCACTGTTGCATGAGGAATGCCACTCAGGGCCACAGAGCACCTGTAGCAGGTACACCCATTTCAACTCATACAAACGAGACTCCCAACAATGGTGAAAGACTAATCATCATCCCAAGCAGAGAACCCTTTAATAGTGAATACAATAAAAACCTAGCACTTCTTTTCCCCCTTCCTCTTTCCTTTTCAAATTTACTTCATCATTAAGAAAAAAAAGACACTATCAGTGATACTTCCTTTTTCTGGTTTCTCTGCATAGGTACTCTGTATTATTAATGTATTAAGCAATGTCATAGAGCTTGGTGAAATCATGCCTTGATCACTGTCCTGGTTCTTCTCATTTAAAAGCTGCCCACCTTCATCATCAGAGGTCACTTCAGACAGTGCACATCTTCAGAGCAGGCCTTCTGCACAAGCACATCCCAGAAGTGAAACAA
>WAAG01037940.1:2211-23686 GCA_013390105.1 Tichodroma muraria | reverse complement strand
AATAATAATAATAATAATTGAAATTAGTCATCTTTTCTTCTCATTCTGTGCCTTACTGCTACAGTAGAAAACAAATTTTCCTTTTCGCAGCTCTGAAGTTTCCTGGTTTGCTTGTGTCCCACCCTTATACATTTTTGTGGTATCTCTTCACTACTGCAAGAAAACACACTGCAAGAAGTTGCATCTATTGCCATAATCTGCAGTCTCGGAGTTCCATGAATTTGAATTCTTAGTGAAACATTTTCACAGACACATTCCTGTATATTCCAACCCAAATTCTTGAGGATATTTGGTGCCCTCCTACTCCTTTAGGCAAGGCAAGCTGCCATGTAGGTGTCAGATCTTCCACAGCTCAGCCCATCACCCCAACCTCTCAGAAGTTACATTTCCCTGCCACTGAGGCTTTACAAATCCACTGACAGGTCCCTACAGTGCCTACCTAGGGTTAGAGGCCCACAAAGGTGCAGGTAAGAGCCTCACATTGTGTTTTCCTTGAACAGGCTTCATAAAATCCTACTGGCACCTTCTGCTTGCTATTGGATCACCAGACAAAAGATGTAAAAGTTCTCTCCCCAAAAAAGTATCATATATGGTTATATAAATGTAGTGGGAAGGAGAAATATCAGCAGAAAGGGGGAGTGGGACACTGAGAGTGTTGCACAGAAAGGAGGCAGGATACCTAAGCAGGTGACCTGGAGGCAAATAGAGGATAAAGTGCTGTCCAGGACCTGTCTGTGGCTCATGACCCACCATCATTCATAAATCCCCATCCTTTTGAGGAAAGATGTAGGTTCAAGTCTGAAACTTTATAGAAGATGGTGAGAAGGCAAAGCGGAGCACGATCACATTTAATCTTTAAAGATGTGGTGATACGTACACCCTAGACTGCCCCTGTTCTGGCGATGGAGTGAACAGCCCCTGTCCAGGCTCCCTGCGGGCTGCAGCGTGTCCACAGGGCAGCAGGGTGCTCAGAGATGAGGAGCAGGGCCTGATCTCCGTGCATCAGGTTTCCACTATCATTATCTTCTGCTGGAGGTGCCAGCAGAAGGCACTCAGATGTGCACAGAGTGGGCCCAGGGTGGCTGAGAAGTCTGTGCCCTGCAAATGGCTCCTTCTGTGCAGCTGATCTCCAAACACAGCCAGAGAACAGGAAAGCAGGTTTCATTTCACACTGTTNGATTATTTTCATCAAATTTCAAGACTTTTGTACAAAAGATATGGAAATTCTACTAAGTACACATTTTCTATCCTAGTCCAGTGTGTAAAAGGGTGCAACTCTGCCTAGAGAGGACAGAAGAAAGTAGGAATTATGTTGGATTTTCAAGTAGAAAAATTGTAATATAGTTTTATTTTCCATAGAGAAAAATTAAAAGCAAGGAAGAACAAGTCAAAAACCTCTAAGTGGAACTAGCTTTTGCTTGGGTGGAGGAAGGCAGCTGACCCAAATCACCAGAAGACCAGTGACACAACTGGGACTGGACAGTAGACCTCCCACATGCTCCTATTCTGCCGCCCATGTGGCTCTCTTCCATCAGTTCTCTTCCCTGGATCAAAAACATTTTATCTGTTTATTAATTTTCAGAGCACTTTTTGTCTGCCATATCATTTGTTCTGAATTAGGTGTGAGCTACAGATGAGATAATATGTGTATTGTGCCCCTGCACAAGGAAGGAAAGCTGCTTGTGCAGTCTTGCACAAGCAATCCACAAACAAACCACATTTTCCAGACATACAACGTCCTCTTTTTCCTAGGATAATCCACCTTTTTTCTCTGCTCCCTTCTTGAACATTTTATTGCCTTTCACCTAAACTTTTGAACTTTTGCTGATTTCCTTCCTCCTATCCTCGAAAGCAAGGGAAAAGAAGAAAAAAAAACAAAACAAAACAAGGTTGACATTGTCAATAGCTGAATTTTCTGGCCAAAGACTGCAATGCTGCAAATTCAGAGTAAAAAGTAAATTTCCCAAATTTTGGCATCTCAAGGAATGCCAGATATTGCTCACTGAAAGAAATTAGATATAAGAAACTTGGTGTTGTGAAGGAGGCTTTATTGCCATTCTGTCCCTCGTGAATCTTCAGTGCTGGAAAATTCTGAGCTCTTTTGTCCATGGTGACACATGAAGGATTAATTTGGTCTTTCCTGCTACTTTATAATGCTGTGGGCAGCGGGTGTTGTTTGTCTCAGACTGAAGCCCAGTTTGGCTGAGCTCTGGGCTCATTGCCTGTCTCAGAGGGGTGGCCCCTCAGTGCACACCTGCAGGGAAGGACCACAGCCTCCTCTTTTCCCACAAGCTCACAGGACAAGGGCACAAAGATATCAGCATTGAAACTCCATAAAATGGGCTGTAAGAGGAGCAAGGAGGACGACAAAGGAGGGAAAAAGTTAGCTCTAGAGTTGAGCATTTCTCCAAGTAGTGCCTGAGAAAACACAAGGGCACCACTCTTATTTACACCTGTGGCATTTGTGGAGTATGATTCATGTATCACGCTGAAAGTTGAGGTGTTGAGCTCAGGTCTAGGGCTGGAGAGATGGGCCAGTGCTCGAGTCCTGGTTCTGGGGTAGTGTGTACCTCCAGTTCCCTTCATGGATGTCACTCAGTCATCTATTAAGACTCTTCTGTGGTGGGTCACTCCCAGGGCTTGCTTAATGCAATATCACACTTTTTTCTTAAAAATCCTTTGTGTCTAGCCCTTTAAATGTGAATTAATAAGTAACTATATCCTTTTAATATCCACTTATAATTTCCCTCTAGAAAACATAACATCAATTGCACAACCAGTATAATTATTTCTTCTTCTAGTAGAAACCAGTTTCTCTTACACATTTCCTCTGTCCCAGTTTTGGAATATTTTCATGCTGCATTGACACAGATAAAAAACCTGTGGCACTCTGTAGAAAATGTGGGAAAGTATTAATCTTATTAAATCAAAGAATACATTAAAACTGAAACAGTTCAAAAAAGGTTCATTGGCTATGGTTAGTCAAGGTGCAACCTCTCACAGTGGAATGCTGGTATCATTTTACTGACTTTAACAGAAATAAAAAGAACTGAGTGAAATTTTAAATGGATTTAAAAATCTTTCACCAACAAAATTCTGCTCCAGAACTGCACTTAATTAAGTCCTTAATTTCTTTTCATTCACCACTCTCTGGATAGCTGAATCACTGCCTTTTATTGCACCAGAAGAGGGATCATGAAATAATTTATAACAATAATCAATCTTCCACCCAGCCTGTCACAAGCAATCCACTACCACCAGAAGTGGGAGGCTGAGTTTGCACTGGAGACAGTCTTTGGGGGATACTGTAATGGGGTACATTTTTTGTCTGATCTACAAAGTTCACTTAACAATTGCTACCTGACCTGGGGTCAGGATAAGACACAGAGTTTAGATGATATGCAAATAAGTCACATCTGCCCCTTTCTTGATCTTTGTAGTTCTCTCTGAGTGGAGATTTTTTTTCTTACTATCTCCTCTGCTCAGATTCTGCATATAATAGTCCATAATGTCACTCTGCCTGTACATTGTAGTAAATATATTGTAGTAAAAAATATGTAGAAGTGTCCTGATACAATAAGATATCTTCCACTCTTCAGTGTATTGTGCACTCCCAAAGTACCTTTCAACTGGAAAGCTTTAAGAACAGCCTTATAGATCCACTAGGATTAACAATGGAGGAAATAAACTGATTTCTTTGACCATTTTGTTCCTTCTCCATGGCTGGCTGCAGTACATGGCTAAGAAACAGGGACAGCAGAGCAAGTGACTGGATCTGCCTGACTCCCCCACCTTTCCTCAAGCAATACAGCTCAGCAGGTCACACCACAGTAATTATTAAGGTGACTTTTGCAGTTAGACTATATGGCCCCTGAGGTTAACCTGCTGCTGTGTTCAGCAGGAATGAGGTCTCAGCTGATGCATTTGGGTACATTCAGAGTCAATGACTCAGAAACAATAAAAAGGTCTTGAAATATGTCAGGTTTCTATGAGGGAGAAAGGAGTAATACCCACTTCCATCCCAGGATGGGTAGGATAAGAAGCAATCAAGGAAATGTGAAAGAAATTACGTGTTGGAAAGCAGAAAACACTTTCTGTGAGAACAATAGATGTTCTACTACCTACTCACCTGCTCCGAAGATGGGATCCTTCTAATCCCAAAATTTGCTTTATAAGCATGCGTAAGTTTGCTCAATTGCAACTGTTCAAGATAAAATTTTTCATCCTGGGAAATCTCCCTGGGGCTGAGCTTCAGCGAAAGTTTCCGCCCACGGACGGAAAAATTGTTTCCGCAACAAAATTTTACATTCTCCCACTTTTCTTGGCTCCATTGCTAAGTTGGACTGGAAGGATTTGGTTTGGGAAAACTGCAGTCTTTGCTCTTCCCTGTCATCTCATCTAAACTGGAGGAGCTACTTTAAAAAAACCCCAAACCTCAGTACATACCCAACAGAATTTGTATTTTGTGGTTATCAAACAAAAGACACTGCATTCAGGGAATCAAACTCAGCCCCTAATAGCTCTTCAAATAAGTGATGTTTGAGCAGGTGCTGAAGAAGTTCCTTCTATTGGTGTTTTAACAGTACGTGAAAGGCTCACAAGGTCCTTAATGACCCATATGTGGCTTTTTTTCCTTTGTAAACTAAGTGAAAAAGTGATGCAAGTGTGGCTACATCTTCAATAATTGGTAGAGAACCTATCTCAGGCCCTTATCTCTGCTTACTTCAAATACTCTTCTTGAATTTGGAAACCGAGGTGAAGCACAAACCCTTGCCATCTATTTGATGTCAGTCTGCCGGGCTCACTAAACCAGCTGTTCCTATTGCCAGAGTGCTGTAGAAGGCGTCTGTACCTTCACCTGCCTGAGGGGAGAGGGCCATTCAGATCCTGTCAGCCTTTCTTGAACAGCTCCCTGCTGCTAGTCGTGGAACCAGCATCCAGCTTCTGGGCTGGTTTCATGATGAAATGGGCTTTTTTGCAGTCAAACACCTATTTGCAACACAACTTAATTCTTCAGCTAGTTAGCTTTAATAACAGTAATTAGCAGATTAACAGGAAGAGCCTGCTCGACCTCTGAAGTCTCTCCAGTGAATTTTCTGCTATTGAAGAACAGCAATGCCCTGATAGGAATGCAAGAAATATCTGTATCAGAACAGCTGTGAAAATGTGACAATGATATCACCATTTGAAGAGAAATAAACAGATATCTGATATTGTCCAAAAGAGATTGATGGAAAAGTGCTGTGCTGATAGCAGGATAATGGTATTTTTCCTTGGTCAAATAGAGAAGTAATTCCTACTTTCTTCATGTTATCTCAGACAGGTCATGCCCAAACATTGGCTGAGATGAGGCAGTGCATGCAGCCCATGTGGGGAGAGAGAGAGAGATACCTGCTGGGGCAGTTGTGCTGGGCCTAGGCAGTGATCTCACAAGATCAAAACACAGAAAATAAATTCTGTAGGAGGAAAGACATGTGTCAGGGAAATTAATCCACAAACATCAGAGGATTATGTCGAAAAAGGAGACAGAGGAGTCCTTTTACTTTATTCGAATAAAGGGAGAGGCCATGGGGCATTCCCCTGGGGTCTCTCAAATTTTTGGAGGACGCAGCCTCCTTTTTATCCTCATTCCCCGGCAGCATTTCCCTCTCTCTTTCCCCATTGGCTGGGGTACTCGAGAGGTACAGACTTCCTGGAATGCCTGATACCTAAGATTCCCCTCGAATGTATAAACCTTCCCTTTAATTTTTAATTCTTATGGAATTTAGGGTTTTTCTTTCCTATTGTTTCTTTCATCTTACGTCTGATTTCATTTATCAGCAAACCTAGAGGTTATTTGCAAAAGCAAATATCTTTTTCCATTCATCAATCAGTGGAATCCTTCCCATTGTTTCTTTTAGCTCCCAGTGCTAGTTTTATCTACCAGCAGACCCACAGCTTGTTTGTAAAGACAACTCCGCTATTCCTCTCACATGAGTGTTTTGAGGACAGCCCTGTATAAAACTTTTCATTCCCTCGGACAAGGGCAGCATGTGCCAAGAGCAAACGATGACAGAAAGGTTGCTGGAGCTGGAAGCTGTTCCCCTGGTGCTGGAGAGGGACTTCTGTCTGGGAGCTGGCACTGGGGAAAACTGCCCAGTGAGCTGCCTTTGAAGCTCTGCAGGAGGCACAGTGTCACTCACCCTGGGTGGCAGGATCCAGTGGTACTGCATGTGCACATCTCTAACTCCCTGATGCACAGGCTTCTCACTTTCCCAAGACTTCTCACAAGGCAAGGCAGGGATGGGAACTTGACAGGTTTAGTTCAGCCAAGCCAAACTAAGGTATCTGCACTTCAAGTAGAGGAAGAGAAAGGCAGAATAACTGAACCCAAACTCAGTTAAATGAATCCAACCTCAGATCCTACCTGTGCAGAAACATTCCTCCCTGGTAGTTGCTGAGGCTCTCAGAGCAGAAAGGAGTTCAGGCATTGACACTCCTCTTCCTGAGTGCTGCTATTCAGTGCTGAACCCTAAAGGGGTTTGAACTCTGAGGTCTTAGCCCTGACCAAACACCTTCCGTCCCTCCTGAGGTGGCTGTGCCTGACCTCTCTATTGCTCTTTTTATCTGTGATGAGCCTCCTTTCCAGCTGCAACTGAATTCTGCTTGCTGGTTCTTCCCTGTGGCATTGGTGGCTCATATTGTTGTTATATTGGACCACCTGCTCTAGCAAAAGAGAGGCTCCAAAAGACAGTCTTGGAGGGATAATGTGCAAATGTATCAGGAGCTCTTGTCCTCCTAGGCAGCCCCTCAGTTCTAAAGTCTCCTTAGGCTGAGGCTTTCCTTTTGAGTTCCTATGATTCACACTTTGTAAGATGCATTTGTTGTACTGACACCACGGGAAACCCACAGCCCTGCTGAGCTTTATCTCTCTACAGGAACTGAGAGCTACATCACTAATGCAGAGGTTGGAGTTGTCCAAACTGCTCATTCCCACTCCTGCCCACACACCTCTCACAGAGGACCTGCTGGCAAGTCAATATCTATTTATTTATTGTGCCGTGGGGTACAGAGGAAGCAGCTGAAAGGTTTTTCATTACCTTAGTCACTACCAGAGACCAAACTTTTTCTTTCATTTAAATAACTGTGAGGGCACACTTTCAGAGTGCCTAAAACTCTTTAAAGGGTTTTACCACCTCCCTGTCTGTGACAGTGTGCTTCCCTCTCCCCCTTTTCCTGCTTATGCAGTAGCCTCTGGTGGTGGTGACGAAGGCCACATCCAGCTCAGAGAGAACAACATAATAATTAAGAGCCATAAACCTTGTTCAACAGCTAAGGACTAGTTGAGCACGTGCCAACCCAAAATAGAGCAGGTGTGTAAATACGACTAAGTCAATCCCTCTACTCCACCAATAGCAGACAGCCCAGGGACCACTGGATTATCCTGCAGGGCAGCAGGCTGCATGACACGATTTCCCCTCATGTAGGGATGCCTCTCAAGGTTACTCCTTGAGGCTGACAGATACTTGCATGCTAAACTTTGACATTTTACCTAAGGTATATAAAGAATTGATTGTGCCTGTATAACCCTCTAGATATAAATGGTTGACTGAGTCTGGAACTAAACTTGGATCTAGTTGTACCTACATCTCTATCTTATAACCATGGAGGTTTGATTGGTAGGTTTACTGAAACAGCTTGTTCTGGGTCAGTGCTGCTGCACAATCTGAACTCAGGAGCTCTCTCCACTGTCACTCTGAATTGCTCTGCTGTGTACTGTTTGTTCCTTCTTCCAGCATTGAAATGCTCTTGACTGGGAGAGTTCAATTCTGCAGCCACTGGCTGCTAAAAATGCTTTGTGACATCTCCTGCCCCATCTCAGTATGTCCCACAAGGAGTTATTTGCAGCCAGAGCTCATATCCAGGCTTGGATTAGCATCTGCAGATCTCCTAGAGAGGATGGGCTGGTGAGGTCCCTGCATCAGGTGCTGCAGGAGGGGTGGTGGGGTGAGCACAGGCAGCTGACTGTGCTGCTCTGCTCTGCCTCCAGTGCCTGCCCCACCTTACCTGTGCAAACAGGGCATCTCATGGGAGCTCTGCCCTCATATCCCCAAGGTGATGCCTCTCCACTGCTTCAGAACTGCACCCTGAGAACCTGATGGGAGAAATTGATCTCCAGGGCTGCAGTCACACTGCAGGAGTTTAGAGAAGTTTGGAGTTTTTTTCCCAGAGAGGTTTCTTGTGGGCTTTTTTTTTCCCCAGCCCTCATGTTGAGTCCTGCACTACAAAAGTCTGAAAATGTCAAATACTAAAGCTACTTGCAGCTTTTTTTATAACAGAGCATTTGATCACAGCAGCCCTCTCTCTTTACTGTGTGTACTGGTTCCTCTAACATACAAAACTGAGAAGCACATATATTTGATGAGAACCAACAGAAGATTTTTTTCAAAGCCTTCAGCAGCAAAGCTACTTACTCTCCATCTGCTGACTGCTTGAAGTCTAGCAATCTCAAGCCCCACACACACCAGAAACACAGCTCCCACTGTGTTCAGCAAGAGCAGTACTGCTTTCCTGTGTGATGCTTTGGCACAGAGTCATTTCAGTTTAATGTTTAAGCTGTGCCAGGGATGATTGAACTCACAAACCATATTGTCTGTTAATTAGTTAATTGAGCATGAGTGGTGTGGCATCCCAATGTTTCAGGGTCTCTTCTCTGATGGTGGGTCTCATCATCAGGGCTTTGCAAGATGTGAGCAGGATGCAATCCAGCTGCACACAGCTCAGCAGATGCCTTGCAAATGCACACACACCCCACTTGGTTTGCTCCCTTTTCAGTAAAGTATGTAAAGTAAAACCGACTCACAAGGATTCTTGAATAAAAGACCTTATTTCCCTGCAATGACAATTATTTTGATGGATTAAAAAAAAGGAGATCACAGTCATGCACATTCATAACTCAAGAGCCTAGTAAAAGCTCTGAGTTAATGTAATTATAAGCAATGCAATCAAAGAGCTGTCCCATATGAAGTACTTGCCAGCTTCCCCAGGTTTAAAGAACATTTTTTGTTGACAAATTTGCCTTGCTCTCTCAAAAACACTGAAAAAAAATCCCCTACTGCCTGTTTCTCTGATACAGGGATCGTAATTTATTTAATTCAGTTACAAGAGAAACTGCCAGTGGTTTTTAATCAACCATAGCCTTTGAAAAACTTGTAAAATATACTGAACTGCTTTCAGACCCATAGAGCTGAGATGAGACCAGGTCATGTAGGACTGAGCTATTGCTGTCAGACACTGACTCTGATCAGTGCTGGGGAGCCTTGGCATCATCAGAGCCTCAACTACACATCCCACAGGGCAGTCTGCTCCAGTTGATAAGCCTGCTCCTGTTGGGATCAAGCTGCTCTGGAACTTGGAGGTAACAGGATCAGCTGTGAAATTTGGAGCTTGTTCCTCCTTTATGCTTGTGCTGTGGGTTGGAATGTGCAGGAGCTGGGTTTCAGGTCTGGGTCTGATTTGTGCTGCCAAACCTGCTCATAAAATGCATTTTCTGAAACTAAATTTCACTTTTTTTCCAAGCAGTCAAGTTTCCCAGTCCCAAGGACTGCAGAGATGTGAACCACCTGCTTTTATATTTTAATTTAAAGCCAATACCTGAAGAAAGTCAATAATACAGGCTCAGTAATTAACATGCTGTGGGTACTTGGCCTCACAGGAAGCAGTGATGAGCACAGATTAACCAGGTGTGTGTCTGCTTTTCATTATGGAAGAAGAGCTTGTTCCATCAGTATTTAAAACAAAAAAAGAACCCAAGAGGTTGCTTTCTTCCAAAGAGGGAATGACTTATCTGCTCTTGCAGTAGTTGGAACAGGTGGCACAGGGGAGAAGAAACAGGAGTTTTAGAAGGCCAGTTGGCAATGGTGAGTGTTTAATTTTAGTAGTGAGTGAGAACTGATTTGGAAACCTTGTCTTGTGATCAGGGACTGCAGGCAAAACTTCGTGCCCTTGAAGGATGCAGAGGAGAGGTCTGAAGGCAAGGAGTCACCCAAAGGTAATTAACAGGTAGGATTCATATCGCTTGCTCTGCCTGTCCTTCAGCCCCATTGGATGGGCCCAATTAACAGAGCAAGGCATCATCAGCAGGGCTTGTTAAATATTTCAGCCATTACAAGACTGGACTCAAACTGAGAACTGATATTTCTCTCACAAGGTGTCAGTCCCCCAACCTGTCTGGGAGTCCTCAGGGTGCTCATAGGGACTCATGAGGAACTTCCTTGCAGGATAGCAGAATGAATGGGAGTAAATTCAAAGTCAAACCTGTCACTTTTTTGTGAAGCTAATAAAATGTGATTGCAGCAACCAGGGTTTAGTTTTGTGTGCAGCAAGATCATTTTCTTACCATGAATAAATTAGCATATCTGAATAATAACCAAATGGAACAACCTTTCAGGCATTTATCAGACCTCTTTTATTCTGTGCCTAAAAAGGTTTTGTGTGTGGCATAAGCAATGGATTACCTGAGGTCTGACACAGACTGAGATGCCACAGGGAATTCAGTCAGCACCCCAGTGACCACAGGAGTTCTATAGGTGTAACTTCCATCTTTGGCTCCAATGGAAAGACCACCTTGGACAACCTAACATCTGCTAGGAAATAATTTGTCTGACATAGTAATAAAAGGCTTTGGCAAGGGGGAGTTCAGCTACACAAGATCTCACATTCTGGAGAATGTTTATGATACAGGTTCCCAAAGATTGATGGAAGAACTCAGCTGCTGCTGGGTGGGCAGATGACTTTGATGGCTCACAGTCCACCCAGAGACACTATAACCAAGTTCTCATCAGTCTCTGCTTCCCTTTCCATAAATCCAGCTGACTTCTCAAACCACTCAATGGAAATTGAACCACTAAAGTTGATCTATAAAATTTCAGCTCCCAAACTAGAGATATTGTGTGGAAAAGTGAGGGTTTTGGAAATAAAGATGCTTTGGCTCTTGACCTGAGAGTCTGTAGAGGCTCTACAGAGACTTGAATTTTAGAGGACTGTAATAGGATTTGAACTACAAATATAGTTCTTCCCAAGCTTACCCTTTTTATCTGCCTGCAAAATTTTTGGTTTTACAAACTAAAAAGGCTGTGACCAAAACCTGTGGAGACAGTAGAAAGCATTAAGCCTTTCCATCTTTCCTGTCCCCATCACAGATGTTACAGAAAATAAACAAATATGCTGACAAAGCATCCCAGCTTCCCTTTCCAGGCTGAAAAGTCTTTCCTGTCCAAAACTCCAACAACTATTTTTACAGCACATGTGCTGTACTCCTCACTGCAAAGGTCTGTGGTGGGCATGTCCTTCAAGGGCACATCTATCACCAGTGATAGATCTTGTCCCAGGATCACATGGACAGCACTGGTTAAGGCAGATATTCAGTTCTCTTAGGGTTCTATCGTGGCCCTAAGAGGGAAATCAGAATGCCTGGCTTTGAAACCCATCCTCCATATTGTCATGTTTTAAATACCCTGTCCATAAGTGCTCCTCACAAATACCTACTGCAGCTCCTTATGCCAAGAAAAGGAAGACCTGGCCATGGTACATCAAAATCCAGTTTCCAGAGTCATGAGCAAATCCGCTTTATGGCCATAAATGCTGATGGAATATCTGTGTGAGCTGCATACCATCAGCATTCAGTCAAAGCAGAGCTTGGGACATGCAAACCATTTCCAAATAAAGATAACGAAGGGGAAGAAGTGCACTAACTGAGCAGAACAAATCCTCCTAAAGGGTTGCTCTTACTATCACTCTTCTGTTAATATATTGACTTTACTGTTCTGTTTTCACCACAGTTGTGTTCCACACACTAAAACAGCCCTTGAAGCTCCTATAATGTAGCACTTTTGCACAAGCTGTGTTCATCCATCTGTATGATGGGTACCAGTCCCAGAGAGCTGTTGGTCAAAGGAAAAGCTGCTCTCTTGGGTGAAACTATTCACACACCAAGAGCATAATGATAGTGTCAAGAGGCTTTTGAAAAGTGTTTTGTTAAGTGCTTTGGTGAGGTTTTATTGCTACGGCTAATTAAAAGTTCATCACAAGCACTAAATGCCAATGTTTATTTGCTGTACAGTCATATTGACAGGCCAGTGCTTTGTCAGTATATTAGAACTGTACTGGTTTCTGGAGAGGATTAACTATTGCTTATCTGTCAGGAAAAAAAAATCACTAACAAATAAGTAAACAATTAAGTCCTTGTCTCTTATGTTGTATCGGCCTTTGCATTTGACTCTTTTCCTAATATTTTTCTAAAATCTGGAATTTAAGTAGCAGTGCAAAGCTAAACAGTTTATACCAGCATGCTTTGGGCACGACAAATCTATCTGGATTTTCTTGTGCCTGAAATATGTCCCTTGGCCCAGCAGGGGCTCGGAGCTGTAACCACTGCTCATGGTGCAAGATACCTTGATCCAGGATGAAGAGTGAAGAGGCAGGGCTTCCAAATGAGGCTGCAGGACCAGCTGTAGCCACTTTGGCTGGAGGTAGAAAAGTGGGTGAAGGATTCCTCTGAGATGTGGTGTCCCAGGGTAGCTGACTGCTCTGGTTCAGGGATTGAGGACACACAGAGACCCTCAATGGATGAGATCTTGAGAGAATGACAAAGAACTAAAGGAAAAGGAATCCACTGGAAGAAGGTGATGACAGTACAACTATACTGTTTGACCATCCCACCTAGAAGTGTAGACATCCGACAGGTTTCTGGTCTGTATTTGTTATATGTTTTTTTATATATCTCACAGTATTTCCCAATCTCCAGTGATTCTCAATTTTGCCCACTAGTGGATGCCAAATTTCTGTATGCGTTGTCTTAAAAGATGTTTGGGAAAGGAGTCTTACAGCACCTGTTGGTATCCCAGGTTTGCCATGTTTTCAGTATCTGAATGGTGAGGGAAAATGCAGGCTGCACATGGATGTGTAAATTGGAGGTGATTTCCCTCCCCTCTCTCAGTCTCTCCTTCACTCCAACTTCTGAGGCAGCAGTTGCCTGCAGTGCTCTTGCAGCTTTCCAGTTGATCCCTGGCAAGAGCCAGCTGGCTTGGAAAAGAGCTCCAGCCACCCCTGCAGCAAAAGGAGGAGGCACTGCTGGGAGCAGTTCTCTTGTGCTGGTGGGTCAAGCACAGCCCTTTTGAGGAGCTGCTGTATGCAAATGTCCTGAGCTGTGATGGGCAGGTCACTCTGAAAGAACAGCGTGTTGGAATTTGCCCGTTAATGAACTGTCAGTGTCATCACAGAGAGTTCAACCAGGGCCCCTCTCCAGTCAGAGAATGGGAAGGAACATCCATAAATCTTTCTGGCTTGTTCCTAATGAAGGCAACCTCTGTTCCTGATGTGGAGTCCAGGAGCCACGGCAGAGGGATCCAGGAAGCAGGCACAAAGTTTCTGCTAATCAGCGTAGCTCTGATTAGTCTTCATAGCTGCTTACAGAAGTGCTTAAAAGAGAGGCTGTCTGGAAGAGTTTTATAAATTATCCTTTCTCCATCAAAAATATATGAAAATGTATTTGTTTGCTATTGAGACAGAGATTAATTAGAAAATGGAAAGAAGAGGTGTCTGTCGTATACCAAATGTCTGGGAGGCTGGAACCAGATCTTGGGTTGAGCTCTTCCCCAGTCACAAACAGCTGATAAAAAAAGTATAAATTAGTCTGGAAGGAGACAGCCCTCTGCACTTTGGAGCTAATGGCAAGCAGGCTATTCAGCCAAGATGATAAAAATCCCTTTGGAGTTGGCAGCTGGTACACAGAGCAATGAGGAGCTCTGCCTGGCAACCAAAAACCTTTCTGTGGCTAATATGTGAAGAAAGCAACTTCTTATATCGCCTTGTCAAGGGCTTTTTTTCTTCCAAATATAAAAGTCCTTTCAGTGTAGTCATTAGTCACTATGAGACTGATCTGCTGGGTGCAGGGCAGTTTGCAGACTGGGAGCAAGGCACAGATTATTCTGCGAAAATCAGGACAGAGCAGACCATGATCCAGTGCTTCCCACAGTCCAAGGCAGCAAGAAAAAAGAAGCAGAGTAAGGACAGATGAATGCCACAGCTGCCATGCAGCATTGGGACCTCTGATCTGACACAATGAAAGAAATTCAGATTCATTGCCTTTTTGGCTGTCACAATATATTCCAGTCATATTTCTATCTCATCTTTTGCACCAGAATAGTTTTATTTGCTCTCACTGGAGCTTTTAAATTGCATTTCCAAAATTCATGGTATGATGAAACATATTAGGAGAAACATTTTCTTTTCTGTTTCATATAGGTTCAGTTGCAAAATAGCACAAAACTGATAGATGTGGTTTCAGAGGAATATGTCACACATGGTGTGTGAGCAGAGACTGCACCAGACAATGGCCTGGTGCAGAGAGATATGAGATGAAGAGGGACTCAAGGATGATGAGCACTTTTCACATCACTGTCTTGCTACATTCAACTAGGGCAGATTTAACCATGTAATTGTGTTTTAATTTCTTGGTCAAAATAATAACTTCTAAAGGAAAGTAGAACAGAAAAACTCACCTACTGTGGTCCTTTGCCACATGTCTAGTTGTAACATACTCACTCACATATCTGGATAATTTAGTTATATTTATTATATACTTAGAAGATGAAATTTAGAAGAAAAATGGAGTCAGGATCTGCCGGATGGAGTGGGGATGGGATGCTTTCAGCTTGCCTTTAGCCATCTGTCTCTGCCATCAGTGGAGTTGAGATGAGGCACTTTTAGAGCAAGTTGTCCCATCCAAAAGAAGCCTCTAAAATGCTTTTCAAAAGTGTCTTTTCTGTGGAAGTTTCACTGATACCCGTTTTCCAGGCTAATGCAATTACCTGTGTTGTAGGCCAGAGGAGAACACAGAGGCTCATTGCACAGCCTTATCTGGCCAGGTACAAGCAGTATCAAACAAGCTTCCCTTATAAGTGGCTTCTGAGAATTATCAAGGTGCCTGCTTTTCTATTCCTTCACCCTGAGCTTGGCAGAATTATCAGCATAGGACCTCTTTGTCTCACATTTTAATACTTTGAAATGTGCAAAGGGTGCTCAGGCTTTGTGGGAGGGGTGCATGATGGAAAGCATTTTCACAAAGGTTGTTCTTTACAACAGATCTAACTGTGGGTGACACTGGAGGAGATGTGGATGGCTATTTCACATTCATAACCACTCATCTGAAGGCCAAGTGGAATAATTGAGTTATCAAGCCTTGCCTTGCGGATGACACAGGTGGCAACATTTTATGTATTCTTAAGTAGGATGAGGATTTCCACATTGACAACTGTGTAAGGTTTTATTCCTTGTTTTCTTTAGTACTCCATGGTTTGCTCCGTTCTGCAGCCCTTCCCTTTTCCATTGCTCTTTACCTTTGCTTTTCGAGCAGCAGGATTTTCCCTGTTCCCTATCCTCTACAAGGATCATTTGTTACAACAATACCCATGGACGAGTCTTCATTTTCCTGATCCTTCTCCTCCAGAGACCACCAGCACTTCCAAATTGCAGCTGGAAAAAGTTCTTTCAATCTCTACTGCTTCATCCCTGTCATGGGCACTTAGCTCATTTATGAGTGTGTGAAATGTTTTTGTAGAGCACAGCTCTTTTACTGAGAGGTGCAGGATAAATTATACATGACACCAAATGAGACAATTTAACCTTAGAGTTCTTTTAATAATACCTTTTATCTAAAAATAATCATGTCATTATAAGGTTATTGAAAAGCAGTTAAAAGAATTAATTAAAAAACTATGCA
This sequence comes from Tichodroma muraria, assembly GCA_013390105.1. Classification (NCBI taxonomy): domain Eukaryota; kingdom Metazoa; phylum Chordata; class Aves; order Passeriformes; family Sittidae; genus Tichodroma; species Tichodroma muraria. Next base: position 7,926 of record WAAG01037940.1, on the reverse strand, counting down.
AAGACTGTATTATACATTTATCTTTGGGTAAAGATTTTGACCTTAATATTTAATCATTCATCTGTAGTAATAAATACTTGGATGAGAGATTAATTTCTGCATAGCACTGAAGAATTTACTCTTAAATTCAGTTTTAGGTGCATAACAACACTTCCAATAATAATGTCAATAAAGCTGCAGCAGTAACGATGTACATCATTAATGTACATTAATGTACATGAATGAAAATATACATTAAGGATGAGTCTGAACGAGCATTTAAAGAAGACATTCCAATATTCTGAGAGCTCCAGTTTCTGATGTGAATAGCTACTTTTCTTTTTACAAGGAATGAGATGTGTTTCAGGTTAATTAATTCTTTTTGCCTGACTTATTTTTAGCAAAAGTTTTCTTATTTGATTGACTACAATGAGAGCCATGATCTACCCTCTTCCTATAACTATCCTTTCACTAATTGCACCTGGCAGTGTGTAGATAAAGAGAACCAGGAAGATAACAAGAATAAGCAGAATTATGCCAATGATGATGTACTTCTTGTAATTCCTCCAGATCAGGTGATACAAACACTTGAATGGATTTACAAACCAAGAGAAGGATGTGTCTGGTCGGCTAAAGGGGAAAAAAAAAAAAATAAAATCTTTTGTTAAGGCAGATCCATCTCTTTCCAAAGTTATCCCACAGCAAAATGTATATTTGAGACTACAAAGGACCTTTAACTCCTTGGAGCCCACTACAGGGATTAGAAGGAATGTCCACCCATGTTCACAAGCTGTTGGGTCACTTTTCTTCCACCCATTCCCAAACCCAAGCTCCACACACAACTTGTAATGAAATTCCAGCTCACACATCATAAATACTTCAATTAATGTCATGATATAGGGTTCAAAATTGAGAACAAGATCATGATAAACCCTGAAGAAGAAATACCGGCATCATAAACTTGAGTACAAAAGCTTTCTAGTAATTTCAAGGAACTTAGCATCACAACAGTGGTAATGAGACACTGCAAAAAATCTGACTGCACAGTGATAGTCATGGTGCCATAACAATCAGAGCCAGCTCAAGTCGGGCATGTGGCCCACAATGGTGTATTTTCAGAAGGAAATTTAAAACAGGCCTCATGAAAACAGGAAAAATGAAATTAAACCCAGATGGTTTGATTGTGTACATAAAGAAGAGCCACCTTCTTCCAGTGGAGAATATCTGCATCCCACAATCCAAATTTTTTCCAAATGTTGCCCCATGTTGTGTTCTCCTCCATACCCAGAAATTTCTTCACACTGTACAACAAAGCTGACTGCATACAGAGAGGAAAACAATGTTCTATTTAGGAAAAATGTTGGCCTGGTCCCTCCTCTGGAATGACACCTGGACTGGGAGGGCACTGTGCTGCTCCAACAGCCCTACCCAAGGCAGCACCTGCCAGCTTTTCTGATGGGATGACCTGATGAATGCAGTGGTGTTGGGCAACATTAACACCTTCAAAACTGAGGCAGGTTATCTTTCTTATCCAATGTCACTGTAATTGTGCAGATGGTGCAGCAATAAGGAGAATGGAATTAGCTGAGGGTACCAAAAAGCTGTGGCCATGTCTCACTCCAGAAAAGTGTTCCAGAAATTTAAGCAATGTCTTAGTTATCTGGTGAACTCAGCATTCAGGCAGTGGAAGTGAATGCCAATGTGACAGAAAGTCTGTAAATGTAAAAGACCAACTGAATATCTTATAATGAAAGACTGGGCTTTTTATTGAGGTGGAAATGATTCAGAAATAAATCATCAAATTAACCCTCCAGGTTAAGAGGAATTATTAGAAAACTGGACACCCTGAAGATTAAAACCACTTGAGTAACAAGACCCTTAGTCTTCATGTACCAGCTACTTGAGGACTTTTCATAGCCTTTAAAGGCTGGGGAAAAAAAAAAAAAAAAAGCCAGACTGTTGCTTATTTAATTTGTTTCCTCTGCAATGTAGGCAATAGAACTCATTATCAGTTATAGCAGTGTATTTATTTTATAATAGACTGCATCCGGAAAGGCATCATGTCTTGATCAGCAGAATTGAAGAGATGAATAACCTCACAGTGCTCTGGCCAGCAGGAAATTACACTCATTGAACCTTATTCTTTGTTTGCATGTTTCTCTCTCTAGTTCACAGACATTTAATCTTTGTCTACCTTTGCTCTGGTACATTAAAGAGTCTGCTACTGTCTCTAGCTCCTAGGAAATAATTTTTTGTTTTGAAATTATTTTGTTTCTTAATTAAAAGGAATAATTTCACAAAACAATCTGAAAATTTCTCTGCTTCTCTGGGTGTTCCTACTTGATGAGCGAAAAAATAGAGTGAACATGCACTATTGGCATATAGAGATCTGGAGGTCCTGAGAAAAGAGGTCCTTGAGATCCAAGGTCCTCTTCCTGAAGAGACCTCATTTGAAGGGTAGAATCAATTATTTGTTTTCTCTCAGCTGAATGTGACTACTCTGCATGTATAAACCACATATTGCATCACCTGGGGGCAGTGAGCTGGTAAATTTTAATATCTTTAAACATTAATGCAACTGAGGCATGCTATGTCTTCAACTATTAGTTTATTTTCTTTCCAGTGAGTGAAGGTCTAGCTAAATAATTTTTACTATTCACATGCTGATATTGCTTTAGTAACCTTAGGATTTATTCTGCCTAACTTTAAAGCCTAGGTGCTCAGTCTGATCCTTCATGGGCTGTCTGCATGGGGAGAGGAAGGACCCTCAGGAGGCCAAGTCATCTCTTTCCCCAGCTCATATCTTAAGATATGAGTGCTAGGTAAATGGGATGATTCCTCCACCTGTACCATGAGCAGCTACAAAAGGAGCCTGAATATCTTCTTCTGAGATGGGTAGTGTCAAATTACACTATCCCCACCCTACTTTTGATTTAATTGAGGCATACATCTCAGTCGAGAGTAGGATTATGTTGAGCCATCAGTTGGCTGCGTATTCACACCACAAGAACCACTGGTTACTCAGTGCAAGGTCTGGAGGAAGACTCTGATTTTGTGGCTTGTGGGTCAAACCCCCTCCAGTCTGTGCAGGAGAGAAGAGGCCACCAGGCTGGTGACAACTTTTTGGCCCAGCAGCACATTTGCAAATAAAATTCCCTTGAGCTGAAAACACAGGGAGCCCTAGGCAGCCATGGCTGCATGGGCTGGGTCTCAAAAAATGAGAGGAAAATGAGACAGTGCCTTGTGCATCCTGTTGACAACCTTCTGGACATGTAATCCTTCTATTACACTTGACACTCCATCTTAAAACTCCCTAGGCTGATTGCTTTCCACCACATGTATTTCAGAGCTATCCCAGTCCTCTCTCCTCTGAAAGAGGTGCTTTAGTTTCCATTACTGGGAATCTTTCAAGCAGACATTTGTCACGCAAAGCTCATCCTGCCTTTGGGTAAAGGTGTTGGGTGGAGTGATTGATTGAAGTCTCTCCAAGGCTAGTTTTAAACAATGCTCTGATACTTCTGATCTGATAATTACTTTATGCCGCTTCCTCCTTTCTCATGTTTATCCTGAGATTTATCTCAAACCAACAAAATTAAACAGAATATATAATGATTACCATTATGACTAGCAACTGAATTTTAGAAGCTTTGGTAGAGGAAATATAACATCAATTTCTCTCACTCTTTTTTTGTATCCAGCTCATAAAAAAGTGCTCAATTGTTTTAGAAGAACAAAGCACTTGAGCCAAAATAGATTAAAAGTACGTTTTTACTGAATGCAAAAAACTCAGCTGATACTTTTTTAATGTGACAAATACTGAAAGATAAACTGCTCCTTCTAGACCATTTGCCTTTGTTAAAACACTTAAAATGTCCTCATTAAAAAGTCTTATGATGAAAAATAAGCATCTTCATTCTTTGAGTATGAAGTACAATTAAATTAGAGACAGAATTTTGAAGTCACATCCTTCACATATCTAAAGAAGGGCAATGATGCTGGGGAAAGGTCTGGAGCACGAATCTTGTGAGCAGCAGCTGAGGGAACTGGAGTTGTTTATCCTGGAGAAAAGAAGGCTTCAGAGGAGACCTAATCACTCTTTACAACCACCTGAAAGGAGGCTGTTGCCAGGTGGGAATTGGTCACTTCTCCCAAGTAACAGATAACAGGATGAGAGGAAATAACCTCAAGTTGTTTCAAGGAGGGTTTAGTCTGTGTATCAGTGAAAAATTTACTGACCAAAGGGGTTTGGAAGCATTGGAACAGGCTTCCCAGGGAAGTGGTGGAGTTGCTGTTCCTGGAGGTATTTAAAAGATGTCTAGATGTCATGCTTAGAAACATGAGTTAGTGATGGACTTGGAAGTGCTGGATTAATGGCTGGACTCAATGATTGTAAAGATAATTTCCAACCTAATGATTCTATTATTAATGTAATAAATATAATCCACCTGATCTTTATAGGTGACCAAACTGAGATGTTGACTGTATGTGTAAACTGTGATGATTTAAGATACTATCACGTGTCAGGTCAGCCATGGAATGAGCTCATGTGTGAATTCCAGCTGAGGACAAATGCTCAGCAGTGCAATTTATTTGGGCTTCCAGAGGAAGACATTTCAGCCAACCTGGAAGGTGCTGCCAGCAGCAGCACCAGCCACCAGGCCATGCACAAGCTGGACAATTACTTGCTGTAGGTTGCAGCAGGAAAGAGAAGAAAATCCAGGAGACCAGTGAGGAGGAGTCCTGCAAGGAGGTCAGGTGGTTGCCCTTCCCCATCTCCTGCTGAACGCCCCTGCCCCAGCATCTTTAATGAGTAAGCTCCTACTCACTTGGGTTTTTCCAAGGGCTCAGGCTCCTTTCGAGCTTTGCCTACTGGATTCTTCTCAGCTTCTTCTGCTGTGACCAAGTGAAACTCAGCTTCCACCTTGCCCTGGATCAGAGAGAGAATATGTAAGCATCCAGTCCTGGGTTACTATCACTAATTCACAGCAAGATTTGTCTTCTGGAGAAATGATGGAACCAATTGTGGGCAAAAGAAATTGATTAGGGAAAATAAGATAGTCTTTGCAGTTCAAGAGAAAGCACAAAGGAAAATGCAGGCACAAATTGCTGACTTATGCTCAAGGACTGTAAGAAAGAGAGGTCAGGCATTTTCTTCCTGACCCGTAAATGTATTTTCTGCTTCTTAAATTATAATGTAATTCATCTGAAAAGACATGTCTTCTATCTATCACACATCCTGGCAGAGCTGAATGTCTGAGCTGGAAGCTGTGTTGCTGACGTGGACCAGATGGAATCCATCAGGGGGAAATTCAGCCAGTCATAAGTGCTGGAGCCATTGAGCTGTGAGGTCTCAGCTCACAAAAGCAAGATGGGATTTAAAGATTCCCATTACAATTCGGAGTGGATAAATTAAGCCAGCTTTATAGAATCTGTGATGGATGAAAAACAGACAAATGGTTTTACATATATTTGTGATTTTCCTACCTATAGCTTTGTGGATGGTATTAATCTGAAGTGTTGATCTATGCCCACTGGCTGTGATTCAGCACAGAACAGGGCTGAAAGAATGATGCCAATAAAAGTCATAAATGTAGAAGCAAGGGAGAGATCAAAGTGGACTGGGAGAAAGGGAATCAATTGTATTAGAGTTGAGAATAGGGAAGTAAATCTGGGATTTGGAAGTGGAGTTCATTCACTAAATCCATGGAAAGTACAGTCAGCTTCAAGCTGAATAAG